>JAVJIF010019946.1:0-68824 GCA_038442645.1 Agave tequilana | reverse complement strand
GCATAAACAAATAAACAATAAATATGCAATGGATGACAATGCATAATTATGCATAAACAATAAAAAGGCTCTAGATACTAATGAAATGTTCAAAAACAAAACATTCTCTAGATACCAATTAAAATTAAACTAAATTAAACTTAATATATGCAAAAACATAAATATGCATATATAAAACATGTACCAATCATACATATTAAAAAAAAACATCTGAAAGATTTTGAGTTTGATCAAGTTTTATATAATGCATGTTAAACTCTCAAATAATTCTCCCCTTTTTGTCAATCATCAACAAAGGGGTAAATAATCAAAACAAAACAAAATTTTCTCCCCCTTTTTACTATAAAGAAACAATCATCAATAAAGGGGTAAAAGCAAAACTAAATCAATAAATTTTTCTCCCCTTTTTGTTCAAAAATAATGAATCAACAAAAGGGTTAATAAAAACAATGTTCTCCCCCTTTTGTCTAAAACAAAAACAAAAACAAATAGGGGTGACAATCAATTAAGATATCAATTGAAAATATGTCAAAGAAGCATCTTGATACCAATTGAAAGTAAACATAGATCAATAAATAAATGGTATATGCGATATACATTCATGAAGAGGAAGATGTGAAGCTTCCCTACATAGATACATTACATGAAGGAGGGATGACAAGCCCTAATTCACATAAAGTACACTATGCAATGCATAAGAGGGGATGTGAAGCTCCCCTACACACGTGTACCACATAAAGAAGAGATGTCAAACTCTTCAATACAAGATACACTCAACATGAATCTATATGTAGAAGAGATGTAAGCTCTCCTTGCATATAGTCAATACACATCAAAACTTTTGTATTTATCTTTTAAAAACAAATTTTGAGATACCAATTTTAAAACATTCAAATAAACATCTTGATATCAAAAGAGAGTATTTTTCTTTTTAAGTATATGATACCAATATGAAATGACTATTCTATCATAAAGCAAGGGAGTGGAAATACAAATACAATTGAAATATGAAAATCGAATTTCTCCCCTTTTATGAAATACCAACAAAACACATGCATAAGCTTGTTTAAAAAACCAATTGAAAATTGAATCAATTAAAACAAAGTTAAAACTCAAGCTTTAGCATAAACAAAATTTTGTGCTTAAAGATATAGGGATATAATAAGCACAAATAAAATATATATGTATGAAAAGTTTAATACCAATCGAAATTGAAACTATTGGAATTGAAAAACATACATACATACAAACATATATGAGTATACAAGAAAGATCAAAATTGATACCAATTGAAAGAATCCAATGATACCAATTGAAACAACAATAATATCAAATGTATAACTCATATAGCTACCACCCAATCATGTTCAAGTTTAAAATGATTTTCAATATAAGGCATACATGAGCATGATCTCCCATCCGTCCGCCCGTGGATGGTAGGGGTTTTCAAAAAATAAATAGATTTGAAAATAAGCTTTGTTTGAGAAACTCTAACATATGAAGAATACCGTAAATAGTTGTATGAAAGATTTGAAAACTAGTACGAAATCCTTCAAGTAAGGAATAAAACAAAATTAATTTTTCATGAAACATGAAATTCACAAAATAGTCAACACTCATAATCAATTAAGCATAAATATGACTCATGAAAACAAAACATGAGTAAACAATAAATGTGAGTGTACAAATACAATGTGAAGATCATAATCATGAAAATGGACAATAAGCTCAATATTCCTTGAAAACAAGAAAATCATCAAAAACTTATTTAATCTTCAAGGTATATGTATGTCCTGTACAAACTAAGGTATACATACATATCCAAACACAACGAGTCCACAAAGATATATGCATGAAGGCACGTGGCTCAAAGGATGTATATGTATAACAATAATTTGAATAAAATGGACATATACATGAAGTTAAACATAAAAGCATAAAACAAATTCAAGAATGGGAATACAAGTCTAAAATGTATGAATCATCAAAACTAGACTATACTAGCACATCTAATGGGTTCAAATAAGCATTCAAGCTCAAACATATATAGATTTATTTGTGGCCCACTATATGTACAAGTATATACCTAGTCTTAATGAAAACTAACATTTAAACATATATTCAAAGCATGAAGCATAAAACAAATCATGAATCAACATGAAAAGCATAAACATGATTATTATGTAAATTCACATGTTATTAAACCTATGATAAACATGATAGCTAAACAAATGGTGAGAACACTAAAATAATGATCCATATTAATCATGGGTGTCTCAAAGGCTATACATGCATGTCAATGGTCTAATAATCATGGCATTTTCATAATAATCTAAAAACAACAAAACATGCTATAAATAATGAACATGGAAAGCATGTAAACAATAATTAGGAGTTAGGAATCGTTACCAAAACCTAGAAGGTAACTCTCCTTGTCTCCAAAACATGGTGGTCCTCTCCACCAAACATCCCTTGAAAGTGATGCATCCAAAAGATTTCCATGAAGCTCGGAACGCATCCACTCCAAGGTACCGATACTCTCACGTCATGCGAGAGCCCACTCCTACATCAAACATAAGAGGGGTGGTCTTTGGTACCCACAACTTTTTGGGTCCATGGGGGTTAGTACCTTCTCTAACCCAAACAAAATTATTTGCTAAATTTACATCATGTAGTCTATCAAAATAAAATTTAGCAAGGTGGCCCTTACGTTCACAATGTGTACAAGTGTACACATGAGCATACATGTGATGGTGTGTGTCCGTGAGAAGCATGTGTATGCCGTGGATGGTGTGCATGTATAATAGGAGCTTGTTTCTTCTGAAACAAGGATTCCATCCGTGTATGGCTCTTAGTACAATGGCTCAATGTGGAGCCCAAACAATCTACTCTCTTCTTTAACAAACAAATATCATCATTAATTCTAGAAGAAGAGGTACATGAAATAGGAGAAGTGTGTGATACTACCCTAGCATGGCAAACATGAGAAGAAATATCATTTTTCAAAGATTTATTTTTATTTAAACAAATTTCTAATTCTTTTGAAATAAAATCAATTTCTCTTTTCAAAGAATCATTTTCTCTTAAAACAAATTCAACTTTTGAAGACAAAACATCATTATTCTTCAAAAGAGTTTCACAATCATTTTTAGATTTTAAAACTTTATTTTCTTTTAGAGCAAGTTCTAGTTGAGATCTCAATGAATCCCTTTCATTATAGACCTCAACCTTCTCTTGCAAAACATTGTTAAGTTTAGAATGCAAATTTTTATTTCTTTTTCAATTCCTAGACTTTTCTTTTTCAAAACTTTATATTTTTCTATTAATTTTCACACACAATAGAAAGTTCTTCATTTAAAGCATGGGCATCAATATGATCATCACATGAAGAACTAGAATCAAAACTATCTAGTTGAGTATCTGAATGTACCTCAAGGGAGTCATTCCCTTGGATCATATAGCATTGTTGTGGTTCGGATTCATCTCCACTAGACTCCTCCAGTTGGATTTGCAATTGAAGCTTGGAGGTGGTGGTGGTTGTCAACATATTCCACACTGCAAATACGGAATCAAAGTTAGAAGCAAGCAAAAGATATTCTTTAGGAAGTGTGCTTCTAATGGCCTCAAGGGCTTGTGCATTGGCCCCTATATGCTTGCTATCACTAAGGAAGGATTCCTTGGTAATGGTAAGGTGAACCTTATAACCTAGGGTTTGTAGGTAAATGGACATCCTAGTCTTTCAAACAAGAATGTTGGAAGGGTCAAACATAGGTGTGAAGGTTCACCTAGAGGGGGGGTGAATAGGTGAAGGCTAATCTAATGGTCACTTAATGATGAATGATGCAAATAATGCGGAAGCTAAAAAAAAATATGACCTAATAAAACTTATTACACTAAACACCACGTATAACCAAAAAGTGTTGCCGAATTTCCCGTGAAGGGCTCTGGACAAACTCCTCTAGATTCCCTTGAATGGGTTGAGGTGCCGCGTTGCCTCTCTTAGTTGAATACAAGTGTTAGCAAACAATCCCAAGCAAGTATACAATTTAGCACACAATATATCAAACATGTAAATGTAAAGACAATAATTGAATGCAAGATATAAACAAGTAAGGGAGAGAGAGAAAAGGCAATCGCAAACACAAGGGTATGTTTCGAGGTTCGAGCACACTTGCTCTACATCCCCGCCTTCAACACACGAAGGATTTCCACTATGCAAGATCCCAATGGATCTCTCCTCGGTGCCGCAACACCTACAAGCTCTCGGACTCCTAGTCCCGTACACACCGCAAGCCCACCGGCTCGCCGAGGCCGCACCTCAATCAACAAGAGTTCGCACCCGAACCCTAAACAACCACGAGCACACTTGCCCGTCTCCTCAAAGAACAAAGAAAAGATCTTTGGTGATCTAAACACTTTGATCACCAATAAAAACTCTCACTACAACACTCCTATAAGATGAATAGCTCAATAGATGCTCAAGTGTTTGTGTGAGAAAAACTAGGAAAGAGATGGTGGAGGAAAACTCAAGAAATTCTCTTTTAACACTCTTGATAAAATCTTCACTTTAGATAGGAAATATTTGCTCTCTATTTTGTGGAGAAAAACTTCTGAAAAGAGTGGGAAAAACTGGCTCTAAAACTATCTCCAAATCTTATAGAAAACAGCCCCAAATGACCCTTTATATAGAATCTAGAAAACTAGCCGTTGGGGCTCTGTCAGAGCTGCCGGTCGACCGGGTCGGTCGACCGCCAACGGTCAGAAATCCGACCGTTGGAGCCACGGTCGACCGCCCGGGTCGACCGAGCCACTGGAGCAGAGAGTCGAACTCTCTATCGGTCGACCCGTACGGTCGGCCGAACTTTCCAGAGAGCAGAGCTCTCTGGAGCGGTCGACCCGTACGGTCGGCCGTCCTCCAGTGCACAAAGGCGTGCACATCTGTGCACGTCGGTCGACCGGTCCGGTCGGCCGACTTCAGTATTAGTCGACTATAAAGGTAGTAAGTCGACTTATCCGAAGCCTGAAACAATTTTCTGGGATTAAAAAGTTAGTCTTTTTGGCTCAAATAAAATCCCATAAAATACTTAAAAATCTACAAAAATAGTTTAACCAATATACTTTGATAATCAAACATGCTTGCACAAAATCAAGGCATGTTATAAAAGATTGGACTATTTTTGTAACTAGAAATATTTGGCTCATGATAAAAACTGTATTTTTCAAAACATGTTTTCTAAACTTTGTTTTTCCAAAACATCTTAAATACAAAAACAAGATATTATAATTCATTTTAAGGCATAGTGTGTATGGATATGATCCACTACACAAATAAGATGAAATATCTAAGTTTTTGACATTAAGCTCTAAACTTAGTTTTGGTTGAAAGATGTAAACATGAATATCAAAAATCAAATAGTATTTTGTCACAAAGAAAAATCTTTTATGAAAACAATTCTATCAAGAGTGTGTGTGCATGGTATACTTGAGCAATCCACCACTATTCTATCCTTTACATTTTATCTAAAAACAAAAACAAAATCTTATACCTAGACACAAGTCTTGATCTTGAAGTCTTCTCATCATCTTGACTTGGTCCAAGCTTGATCCAAAAGCTCCTTGGATCACACCATGCTAGCTCCAAATCTTGACATTTTATCCTTTGTTGAGCTATGCACCTACTAAGATCTTGATAATGAATCTGTCACTAATTAAACACAAGATCATTAGTAAACATAACTTCATGAGTTGATCATCATCAAAACTAGGGTGATGGGCCTTTGGGCCAACAATTTCCCCCTTTTTGATGATGACAAAACTCATGAAGTTATATATGCATGGATTAAAGTAAAGCTTCAAAGAAGCTCCCCCTTAACTTATGCATAGACATAAATAATAATATATGACAATGAAGCTCATAAATATGTATGCAAATGTATGGAGATAAAACATATCAAATTCTTTTTCTCCTATTGTAAAACAAAACATATATGCATAAACATAAAAGATTTTTATGTATATCTATTGTTTATTGTGTTATGCATGAGAAAACTAAACACAAGTATGCATATAAACTCAAACTCAAAATCTTTCTCCCCCTTTTTGTCAATCATCAATAAAGGGATAAAAACATAATCAACAAATTTTTCTCTCCCTTTTTGTCAAAAACAAAGAGATCAAGAAGGGGTAATACAAATCAATCAATAAAGATTTATATGCGATATACATTCATGAAGAGGAAGATGCTAAGTTAGCTTCCCTACACATATGCATTACATGAAGAAGGGATGACAAGCCCTAACTCACATAACACATATTATGTAATGCATAAGAGGAGATGTGAAGCTCCCCTACACACGTATATCATATAAAGAAGAGTTGTCAAGCTCCTCAATTTATAATATACTCAACATGAATCCATATGTAAGAGAGATGTTAAGCTCTCCTTGCATATAGGAAATATAAATCAAAAATTTTTAAGTTTCTAATTTTTCTTAAACAAAATTTTTAGAGGTATCAGAGCTTTTGTAAAACAAACAAATTTTAAGATACCAAATTTAAAATAATCATTATTGTAAAACATATTGATACCAATTGAAATTTAACAAATATGAAGTTGAACCATATTAATACCAATAGTAAACATAATGATCAAAAATTTTTATTTTTCATCATAAACTTTGTGCTTTTAAAAATGTGAGCCAATTGTAAGTTAAGCACATGAAAATCATATATATGTATGAAAAATTATACCAATTGAATTTGATACATACATATATAAGAAAACAAAATACGAGTATATAAGAAAAATTATCAATTTAGATACCATTGAAAGGATCCAATGATACCAATTGACATAACAATAAGATTAAGTGCATATCTCATAACTACCACCCAATCATGGTTCAAGTTTTAAATGATTTCATTATAAGGCATACATGAACATGATCTCCCATCCATCCTCCCATTGATGGTAGGGGTTTTCAAAAATAGATTTGAAAATATTTTAGCATTGAAAATCACTACCAAATGAGGAACAATAACTAGTTAAAATAATTTTTGAAAAACTAGCTAAAGATCCTTCAAAACATGAAATCAAAGCATATGTATTTCATGAATCATACCAAATACACAAATATGACACTCAAGATCTATAAAGCTCATAAAAAGATGTTCATGAAACAAGGTCATGACAAAATGAATAAAATGTGAGTGTACAAGAGTCATGTAAATAGCATTTTCATGAAAATAGACATTGAAGCTCAAAAGTGATCATGTATCAAAATTTTACAAAAACATGAAAAATCATTTTTCAATAAAACAAACAAGCTTCTAGGTATATGTATGATTATCCAATCCTAACAATATACATACATATCCCAAACATAAAATAGTCTATCAAATGTATTTGCATGAAGGCAAGAGACTCACGGGTATACATGTATATTTATTAGATTTGAATTAAAAATACATATACATGAAGTAAAGCATAAAAATTGGCAAAACATGTATAAATGAAAGAATCATCAAAACTAGCCTATACATGTGCATAAAGTGGGTACAAATGAGCATGAAGTGCAAACATATATAAATCAAATGTAACTCACTATTTGTACATGTATACATGCAAGCTTTGATAAAATCTACATTTAAACTAGTTCATACCACATGAAGCACAAAAACACATGAAACTAAAATATGAACATGCTATATGATTTCACAAATGAATAAGCATGTACAAAAATAAAATGGGAGTTTAGAGATTGTTACCAACTCCAAAGCTCCAAACATGGTGGTCATCCCACCAAAACTTCCTTGATAGCGGTGCTCCAAATATGTGTCCTTTTAGTTCAAGTGCACCCACCATCAAGGCACCAAATCTCTCACGTCTTGTGAGAGCCCTCACCTACATCAAAAATATGGGGTGGGGGTTTTGGTACCCATATTTTCTTGGGTCCTTTGGGGTTAGTCTTGTAAGGAACTCAAACATTTTTCTTATTAGCAAAATTTACATGATATATCTTATCAAAACAAAACTTTACTAAATGGCCTTTGCGGCCACAATGTGTACACTTGTACACCTTATGATGCTTATGAGTGTGATTATGATCGTGGCGTGCAACATAAGCAAATGCATGATGAGAGTGATGTGCATGAACATGAAGAGTTTGTTTCTTTGCAAATAAGGACTCCAACCTAGTATGGTTAAATGCACACGAGTTCAAAGTTGAACTCAAACAATCTATTTTATTTTTCAAATTCTTAATCTCACTATCATCAATGGTAGCATGTAAAGAGTAGTGAGAAATAGAATCATTTTTCTTTCTTTTGAAAAACATTTTCCTTTTCTTTTTCAACAATTTTTCTTTTCAAACAAGAGTTTTCTTGAAAAACAACTTCTTTTTGAGTTTCCACCAATAATTTTATCTTTCAAAATAGTGTTCCCTTCACATAAATCATTTAATTTAGACATCAAGGAAACATTCTCATTTTTCAAATTTTCATTTTCTTTTACAATGCATGCAACCTTATTTTCTAATGAATCTTTATCATTAAGCATGCAATCAAATTTCTTTTTCAAATTCTTATTATCTTTTCTTAGCATGTCATATTTCTCTAAAAGTTGTTGACAAAATGAAGCAAGTTCATCATATGACATGTCATTATCATCTACCTCGGATTCAGTAGTTACCTCAAGGGGATTATCCCCTTAGACCATATAGCACTTGTTGGAGGTGTCGCTTCCAACATCCGAATCGCTCCCCGCATAGTATTGTTCATTCTCGCCAAGGGAGATCAAGGTATTCCAAACTACAAAAAGCCAAATCAAGGTTAGCAACCCTAAATAAATAAACATCATTTAGGGTAGATCTTAAAGCATGTAGGGCTTTTGTATTAGCCTCAATGTTCTTACCATTTAAACAATATGCATTATTAGTTGTGACAAGATAAACATGAATGCCTAGGGCTTTGAGGTACAAAGACATCTTAACCTTCCAAATTTGGATGTTAAGAATGTCAAAAGTGGTGGTGACATGAAGTCCATGGTGTGTGTGTACAAATAAAGTGATTAGCCTAAAATGAGGATCTTTAACTCTAGGTTGTTAGACCCAAATCAGAGTACCAAGCTCTGATACCAATTGAAGGTTCACCTAGAGGGGGTGAATAGGTGAAGGCTAATCTAATGGTCACTTAATGATGAATGATGCAAATAATGCGGAAGCTAAAAACAATTATGACCTAATAAAACTTATTACACTAAACACCACGTATAACCAAAGAGTGTTGCCGAATTCCCCGTGAAGGGCTCTGGACAAACTCCTCTAGATTCCCCTTGAATGGGTTGAGGTGCCGCGTTGGCTCTCTTGGTTGAATACAAGTGTTAGCAAACAATCCCAAGCAAGTATACAATTTAGCACACAATATATCAAGCATGTAAATGTAAAGACAATAATTGAATGCAAGATATAAACAAGTAAGGGAGAGAGAGAGAAAAGGCAATCGCAAACACAAGGGTATGTTTCGAGGTTCGAGCACACTTGCTCTACATCCCCGCCTTCGACACACGAAGGATTTCCACTATGCAAGATCCCAATGGATCTCTCCTCAGTGCCGCAACACCTACAAGCCCTCGGACTCCCTAGTCCCGTACACACCGCAAGCCCACCGGCTCGCCGAGGCTGCACCTCAATCAACAAGAGTTCTCACCCGAACCCTAAATAACCACGAGCACACTTGCCCGTCTCCTCAAAGAACAAAGAAAAGATCTTTGGTGATCTAAACACTTTGATCACCAATAAAAACTCTCACTACAACACTCCTATAAGATGAATAGCTCAATGGATGCTCAAGTGTTTGTGTGAGAAAAACTAGGAAAGAGATGGTGGAGGAAAACTCAAGAAATTCTCTTTTAACACTCTTGATAAAATCTTCCCTTTAGATAGGAAATATTTGCTCTCTATTTTGTGGAGAAAAACTTCTGAAAAGAGTGAGAAAAACTGGCTCTAAAACTATCTCCAAATCTTATAGAAAACAGCCCCAAATGACCCTTTATATAGAGTCTGGAAAACTAGCCGTTGGGGCTCTGTCAAAGCCGCCGGTCGACCGGGTCGGTCGACTGCCAACGGTCAGAAATCTGACCGTTGGAGCCACGGTCGACCGCCCGGGTCGACCGAGCCACTGGAGCAGAGAGTCAAACTCTCTGTCGGTCGACCCGTACGGTCGGCCGAACTTTCCAGAGAGCAGAGCTCTCTGGAGCGGTCGACCCGTACGGTCGGCCGTCCTCCAGTGCACAAAGGCGTGCACATCTGTGCACGTCGGTCAACCGGTCCGGTCGGCCGACTTCAGTATTAGTCGACTATAAAGGTAGTAAGTCGACTTATCCGAAGCCTGAAACAATTTTCTGGGAATCGCTCAAATAAAATCCCACAAAATACTTAAAAATCTACAAAAATAGTTTAACCAATATACTTTGATAATCAAACATGCTTGCATAAAATCAAGGCATGTTATAAAAGATTGGACTATTTTTGTAACTAGAAATATTTGGCTCATGATAAAAACTGTATTTTCCAAAACATGTTTTCTAAACTTTGTTTTCCAAAACATCTTTAAATATAAAAACAAGATATTATAATTCATTTTAAGGCATAATGTGTATGGATATGATCCACTACACAAATAAGATGAAATATCTAATTTTTTGACATTAAGCTCTAAACTTGGTTTTGGTTGAAAGATGTAAACATGAATATCAAAAACCAAATAGTATTTTGTCACAAAGAAAAATCTTTTATGAAAACAATTCTATCAAGAGTGTGTGTGCATGGTATACTTGAGCAATCCACCACTATTCTATCCTTTACATTTTATCTAAAAACAAAAACAAAATCTTATACCTAGACACAAGTCTTGATCTTGAAGTCTTCCCTTGAAGTCTTCTCATCATCTTGACTTGGTCCAAGCTTGATCCAAAAGCTCCTTGGATCACACCGTGCTAGCTCCAAATCTTGATATTTTATCCTTTGTTGAGCTATGCACCTACTAAGATCTTGATAATGAATCTGTCACTAATTAAACACAAGATCATTAGTAAACATAACTTCATGAGTTGATCATCATCAAAATTAGGGTGATGTGCCTTTGGGCCAACAAGGTGGGGTCATGAAGTCCATGGATGTAAACTATAGGTGTGCAAACAAGCAAATGCAAATGAAGATTAGCAAACAAAGGATCTCACTCCTAGGAGGTTAAGCCTAAAGTATCAGGAGCGTAGGCTCTGATACCAATTGAAAAACACCTAGAGGGGGGGTGAATAGGTGTTAATGCTAATCTAGAAACTAAGTGCGCTAAATGCAAAAGCTTAAAACAATTATGCAACACACTTAATACAACCAACAAGTGTAGCCGAATTCCCCGTGAAGGGCTCTGGACTAACTCCTCTTGATTCCCCTAAATATGGGTTGAGGTGCTATATGAAGCTCTTGTGGTTAAGTATAAGTGAGGCACACACAAACAACCAAGCATATAAGATGAATAGGCAATATGAATATATGCAAGGCACAACACAAGCAAATATGATATGATGCTAAGAATGATGCTTTGCACAATATAAAGAGAGAGAGAGAGAGTTAGAGAGACAATGGATCAAACGCAAACACAAAGATATGTTTCGAGTTTCGAGCCCCTAGCTCTACATCCCCGCCTTCACCACCGTGAAGGATTTCCAATCCACTAAAGGAGTACCGAACTCCTCTCTCAACCAACAATGCCACCGAGGCAATTACAACCACAATCCACCTCTACCGAAGAGGGATAAGGCCCGTAGCCAACAAACAATCTCCACCTCACAATAGAGGGAGCAAACACAAACCTCAACCTCTACCAAAGAGGGAGCAACCCAATCAAAGCAAGGGTTTACAACAAGTGGTCTCTTTCAACCACAACCTCTCTTTTCCACAAAACAAAGATCCTAAATAGATTAGGATAGAAGATAGCTCAAGTGGATATCAAGGTGTTTTTGGAAAGCAAATAACAAAGAAAAACTACTTGGGAAATCTCTTGTAGATGATAGAAATGAAAATCCAAACAATATCCCAAAAACCTAGTTTTCTTTGATTTTCCAAAACCCTTGAAAAACAATAAAGATGAAATCTTTGAAGCTCTAAAATACTTTTTAAAACTTTAAAAATACTTCAGAAAAGTAAGAATTTTTGCTCTTGAAAATCTTAGCCAAAATCCCAAAGAAATAGGGTATTTGTAGCCCAAACAGAAAACTAGCCGTTAGGCTGATCTGGCAGCCTGACAGGCTTGCGGTCGGCCGGCCGGCCGACCGCCAACGGTCAGAAATATGACTGTTGGGGCAATTCGGTCGACCGTCCAGCCGACCGCCCAAATACAGAGAGCAGAGCTCTCTGGTCCGGTCGACCGCTCAGTCGGCCGGCCCACTGTGCTGCCAGACGTGCACAGCTCTGTGCACGTCGGTCGACCGCAAGGTCGACCGGCCCTTGGTGCGGTCGGCCGACCTGGCCTGTCAGCCAGTTCTGGCTCAGAAACACATGTTAAAAATATTTCTAAAAATTCTTTTATCTCTTCTAAAAATCCCCAAAAATAGTTTTATCATTTGCATTGATACATAAACATGTGATAAAAAGTTTAGCTCAAATATCAAGCATATGAAACTATTTTTGTGTTTTATCATTTTTACCAAAAACCAAAACTTGTATTTTATCAAACTTGAATTTTCAATACATGAATAGGAAAGTCAAAATAAGTTTGTATAAGTCATGTAAGCATGTATGTATATTGAACACATCTAATATACATAAAAACAAAGTAAACTTGTTTTGATCAACTATTCATGAAAACAAATATCGGTTAAACTAAAAACCGAAAAACTATATCCAAACATAAAACGTGTGTGTTGTGCACTTGAGCATATCAACTATACTAAGCTTTACAAATGAATCTAAAACACACTAAACTAAAACTAGGATACCTAAGTCTTCTTGATGATCTTCATCTTCAAGCCGACTCGATCCCAAACGTGATCCTCCGAGTGCAAAGGTATGATCTTGATGCTCGGGCACGGGAATCACCAAGTGAAGCTTCCAAACTCCTCTTTTTGAAGCAATCACCAACTAATATCTTGGTTAATGATCTGAAACTAAAATCACAAGATTATTAGTAAACATAACTACATGAGTTAATCATCATCAAAACTAGAGAGGAAGGCCTCCGGGCCAACAAGTTGATGCAATGCTTAGATGGAATGTTAGTATTTTGTGTGTGCAGGAAACTAAGTGGGTAGGTGAAAAAGTTAGAATTATAGAGCCTTAGGGTTATAAACTTTGGTATACTGGTAGAGATAGAAATCATAATGGAGTGGATGTGATCATAGATAAACAATTGATTAAGAATGTGATGGAGGTTAAAAGAAAGGGTGATAGGATTTTACTAGTTAAACTTATTTTAGGTAGGGAGATTTTTAATATTATTAATGTCTATGCTCCACAAGTAGAATTTGATGAGTCTAGTAAATATTAATTTTGGGAGGATTTAGATGAGATAGTACAAGACATACCCATTAGAGAAAAGCTTTTCATAGGCGGTGACCTCAATGGGCATGCAGGAACTAATCGTTATTGGTTTGATAGTGTACATGGAGGATTTATTTGGGAAAAGAAATGAACCAGGTAACCCGATTCTAGATTTTGATTTGTCCTATGATTTGATCTTAGTGAATACTTGGTTTAGGAAGAGAGAGTCTCACTTGATCACTTTTAGAAGTGGATCAAGTGCGAGCCAAATAGATTTCTTTTTAAATAGGAAAGTAAGGTAGTATCGAGTGAGAGTGTAGTAACCCAACATAGACTCTTAATTTTAGATATCTGAATTAGAAAGAGATTTAGAAAGATTAAACGTAAGTTAGATCCTAAAATTAAGTGGTGGTGGTTAAGAAAAGGTAACCAAGAAGTTTTTTTAGATTGAGTAGTACATGAAGCAGATTGAAAAGCCCAAGATGATTTTAATACAATATGGAACAAAATTGCTAGCTGCATTAAAAGAATAGCTAAAGATATATTTGATGAGTCACGGGGTGGTGCTCCACCATGTAAGGATACATCATGGGAGAATGAAGAGGTAAAAGCTGTCATTAAGATCAAATGAAACTCTTAGGGAGATTAAAGAAAAATTATGATGGACTGAGTTTTGAGAGGTATAAGAAAGCTAAGAAGGAGTCTAAGAAAGCTGTTCAGAATGCAAGAGCTAAAGTGTACAAAGAAGTGTATAAAAAATTAGACACCAAAGAGGTTGAAAAGAATATATAGAATTGCTCGAGTAAGAGAGAGAAAGACAAGAGACTTATGTACTGTGAGGTGTATCAAAGATGAGGATCAGAAGGTTTTAGTTCGAGATGAAGAAATTAAAGAAAGATGGAGAGAGTATTTTGACAAATTGTTCAATAGTAGTTCTACTCAAGATTTGAATGACCTTACCATTCAGTGCCAAGATATGAACTGTAATTATATGCGCAGAATTAGCGAATCTGAAATTGAAGAGGCCTTGAAGATGATGAAGTCAAGGAAAGGTGTTGGCCTGGATGGAATTCCCATTGAGGTATAGAGATGCTCAGGAGAGGTGGGCGTGAGATGGTTGACAAACCTCTTTAACAAGATCTGGCTAACTAAAAAGATGTCAAATGAGTGGAGAAAGAGTACCCTAATACCTCTTTATAAGAACAAGGTTGATAGCCAGAGTTGTTCAAACTATCATGAAATATAAAACTCATGTGTCACACCATGAAGCTTTGGGAAGGGTAATTGAACAAAGGTTAAGGCAGAATGTTAAAATATCAGAGAATCAGTTTGGGTTCATGCTGGGGCGATCGACGACAGAGGCTATTCATTTGCTTCGTCAACTTATAGAACAATTTCGAGATAGGAAGAGAAATTTGCATATGGTCTTTATTGATTTAGAAAAAGCTTATGATAAGGTACCAAGAGAAGTATTATAGTACATATTGATGAAAAAAGGAGTCCCCATTACATATATTGATATAATCAAGGACATGTACGATGGAGTAGTGGCAAATGTCAGAACTTGTGGAGGCATAACGAGTGATTTTTCTATCACAATTGGATTGCATCAAGGATCTGAATTGAATCCATTCTTATTTGTCACAGTGATGGATGAGCTTACTAGAGCTATTCAGGATGAGATACCATAGTGTATGCTATTTGCTGATAATATTGTCCTAGTCAATGAAACAAAAGCTGGGGTAAATGCAAAATTGGAGTTATAGAGGCAAACTCTAGAATCTCGAGGTTTTAAGTTAAGTAGGATAAAAACAGAATATACGGAGTGTAAATTCAGTAAACAAAAATTCCTAGATTATAGTATTGTGACACTATATGATCAATAAATACCGATGAGTAAGTACTTGGGTTCTATTATCCAAAAGGATGGGGAGAATAATCGTGATGTCAACCATAGGATCCAAGCCGGCTGGTTGAAATGGAGGAGCACAACAGGAGTTTTATCTAATCATAATATTCTGTTATGACTGAAGGAAAAGTTTTATTGGACTGCTATTAGGCAAGCTTTGTTATATGGTACAGAGTGTTGGGTTATAAAGAGATATCATGCCCAGAAGATGAGTGTACTGAGATGGCATGCTTCGTTGGATGTGTGGTAACACGAGGAGAGATAAGGTGAGAAATGAGGATATTTATACTAAGATAGGCGTAACCTTTATAGAAGAGAAGATGAGAGAAAACCGCTTACAATGGTTTGGTCATGTGCGACGTAGACCTACAGATGCACCAGTCCGGCGAGTAGAGTATATCAAATTTGGGCAATTTAAAAGAGCATAGGGAAGATCGAAGAAAACATGGATGGAGGTAATACGATAAGATATAGAGGCTAAAGGTCTTAGTGAAGGCATACTGCTCAATAGGAATGAGTGGAGAAAGCTGATCCATGTGCCCGATTCGGTGTAATTCTCTTTTGGTTCATGTAGCCTACCCTAAATACTTGGGACAAATGGCTTAGTTGTTGTTGTTGTACATTATTGTTCATGCGATTCATGCTTGAATTTTTCTATGATGTTATACATGAATTTTCATGTTTAAAAAAATTGCTATGTTATAAAAACTTGTGAAGCATGTTTGTCAAGTTATTTTGGTTAATTGAAATGGTAAAATTGAATGAGATTGATGTTATCAATGCTCCTTAATTGTCAATTTTGGAACCAAAATCATGTACAATCACATGACATATGATTAGCACACATGCATGATTATCTTCATTCGCTATATATATGTATTATTATATTGCGTTTGAGAAAGCAGATACAATAAACTAAAATTTCATATTAATCTCAAACTAAAAGTTTCGAATATACCAATTGGAACCCATAGTTTCTCTAAACACATCAATCATGATATAACCAGAAGCTTACATGATTAATCTGTTAACCATACCATGTTATAGAACTTGAAGTTCTCATTTAGATGCTTGTGGATGCTCTTTTAACAAAGCACTAATGAACACAACTTGTTCCATTCTTATTGAGAATGTCGAACATCAATAAGCTAAATTTCACTGCTTTAGAGGTCTCTAAAAGAAACTAATTGAAGTAGGTAAAAGATGCTTGTGGATGCTCCTTTAACTAAAGCATTAACGAACATCCACTTGACTGCCAAGAAGCAACGAGGTACCAATGAGCCGAACAATGCGACACAGGAATGCAACAAAGCCACAACTATGATCTTCATTCGAAGACATATGCTTGATACACTCCAGACAAAATACCTCACTGAAGAGGATCCCAGGGCTCTTTGAATCATTCTTGAGAAACATTTTGACCACCAGAAGATGATCTACTTGCTTGAAGCAAGATATGATTAGCCAAACCTTCATTTTCACAATCTCTCCTTAAGTTATGTAGGGAAAATTTGATTGAGATTGATCTCCTGGTGAATACTTTCTCAACCTTCTATGCCTCCAATATGCTCATAGGGTAGCAATATGGGGAGCAAAAGCTCACCAAGTTCTCTAATTGATTACTACCTTGTTGCTCGCTGAAAAGAACAACAGTCTCTTGATGACGAATCATCAATCTCGCCCTACTGGAGAACTTTTAACATTTGTGTTTGTGTTTTTAACTAACTGTCAGAAAGATCTTTCGATAGCTTATCTACACGCTTTCGATAGTGTTTTCCAGAGAACTCAGAGTAGTTCAGAACAAACTGACTTTCAACAGCTGTGTTAATGTTTTTCACTAGCTGTCGAACAGAGCTTTCGACATCTTCGTCCAGAAAGTTTAGATGGTTTCAGAGTTGACTAACCTTCAATAAATTGAACCCAGACTTTCGACAGCTTGAACCCTGACTTTCGATAGCTTGAATCTTGACTTTTGACAGCGTTGTCCAGAAAATTTAGTTGTGCAAATAACTGTATGTTATTGATAGTTGAGCCTTTGTATTTTTGTCCTATCGACAGTGCTCTTGACAACCCATATATAATTTTTTGAAAATGGATCTCTTATTGTTTTCAAATATTAATTAATTGAATAAAGTTTCTTTTATCCATGTGACCGATTTAATTAATTTATATTTAGGCATGACATGTGGGAAAGTTAGTTGTGTGGTTGATATTGCTACTACACACACCATTCTCCGTGAACGAAGATATTTTTCTAACTTAATACCTAATCGTAGCCCTTTGACAACCATATTAGGCCTGTCGAAGCTGATTGAGGGTCATGGAACGGCCATATCCTGTTATCAAATGGTACTAAATTTACCATTAAAAAGGCTTTATTCTTACCTCGTTTCGGAAGAATGTTATTAAGCTTTAAGGATACTCACGAAAATAATTACCATGCTAAAACCACTAAAAAAAAAAGAATGGAGTATCTTTTCTTAACCTCCTATTTATACATTCAGAAGCATATTTTGGAGAAAATAGAACAGCTCCCGAATGGATTGTATATCACAATCATTCGCTCGATTGAGGCTAATCATGTTACAAGCCATAAGCTGGTGGATTCGGCACTTATTTGCTATGGCACGACCATTTGGGACACCTAAATCAAGTTACAATACACCACATCCTCAAATCATCACACGAGAATCCCCTTTCTAGTAAGGACTTTGCATATTACAACACAATTTGCCAAGCATTCTCATTCAAAAAATTGATGGCTAGACCATTCCCTACAAAGAAAACCAAAAAAAACCCATTCTTTTTTTTCCAGCATATACAAGGGGATATTTATGCACCAATCCAACCACCATGCAGATCATTTCGTTATTTTATGGCGTTGGTTAATGCATCGACACGCTGTTCACATGTTTATTTATTGTCCATCAAAAATGTAGCTTTTACTAAACTCCTCGCCTAGATCATTAAATTGAGGGCTCACAACTCAGATTATCCAATAAAGTCCATAAGACTAGATAACATCGATAACACTGGTGAGCTTACATCAAAAACATTTGATGATTATTGCATGTCCCTTGGGATTGGAGTTGAACATCCCGTCCCGCATGTTCACAACAAAAATGGCCTCGCAGAAGCGTTCATAAAGTGCTTACAATTGGTCACAAGGACCTTGGTTAAGCGCACCAAGCTTCCTGTTTCTACATGCAACCATATTGGTCCGCTTGATGCCCACTATCACCCAACCCTTTTCTGTGTTACAGCTGGTAACTGGGTACAAACCAATTGCGTCGCCGCAACATGCAAAAATGGATCCTCAATGTAGGAAAGGGGTCTATATTGGTTATGAATCCTCTTTCATCATTCACTTTTTAGAGCCCTTGACAAGCAATCTTTTTACTGCTTGATTTGCAGGTTGTAACTTTGATGAGACAATCTTCCCACTGTTAGGGAAAGATAAGAACACCAATGTTCCTAAAGAATGACGCAAATTGACGTAGATTGTCCCCACTATGTCTCATCTAGATCCCCATACTGCACAATATGACAAGAAAGTTCAATAAATTCTAGATCTTCAGAGTGTTGCTCAAAACATGCCAGACACTTTCTCTCATCTATCTAATGTGATGTGATCACATATACCTGCTGCAAACGGGCCTGCAAGGATAAATGTTTCCTTAGGGGCAAAATCATCCTCATAGCGCATACTGTCCCTGTAGGGCGTACCGTCCCTAACAAACAGTGTATACTGACGGTAGCCAGTTATTTGTCCCCATCCAGAGACGAGTCAGACCATTAGGTTTGAAGAATTCACATCCCTAGAAGAGAAGAAACTTGGCACAAATGAATCCGTCTGAGATCACTATCTCAACTGATCCATCTCATGAAATTATTTCGGATTATAGAAGTAGCCTGGAAGAGATGAATGTTAGAGGAGAAGTAGCACAACTTGCTATTCCCGAGAACCAAGAGATCTCGGCATATTATGCATGCTTGGTTAAGATATGGATTCGGAATGAGATTATCATCGATGATGTATTTGTATTCGTGCTGACTACTAAAATTATGAAAAGCGATGACATCAAACCTTGTTTTGTTGATGAATGCCAATGTAGAACAGATTAGTCAAAATAGAAATAAGTAATTTATGTTTAATTAGATTCCTTAAAGAAGAGAAAAAGTGTTTGGACTTGTAGTTCCTATCCACTCAATGTAAAACATGACAGATACTAGCAAGTGTTCATAAGGAAGCGTAATGAGAAGAATGAAATAGTGTGATATAAGGCATGTCTCATGGCGCAAGGCTTCTCTTAACACTCTGGGATTGATTACGAGGAGACATACTCTCTTGTAATGAATGTTCCATTCCTCTATCTCATCAGTTTGGTTGTTTTCAAAAAACTGAATATGCAGCTTATGAATATGGTTACATTGTATCTCTATGGGAATCTTGATACGAAAATTTACATGAAAGTTTCTGAAAGATTTAAGCTAACTGATTCAAATAGTTCTAAACCACGGAACACCCTTTCCATTCATTTGAGGCATTCACAGTATGGTTGAAACAATCTGGACGGATATGATATAACCATCTAAGTGAATATTTGATCAGTCATGAATAGGAGAATAATGAACTATGCACATGCGTGTTTATTAAGGAATTTCATTTCAGATTTGTGATCATTGTAGTTACATCGATGACATGAATCTCAATGGGACTGTGGAAGAGCTTGAGAAAACTGCATCGCACCTTAAGTCAAAATTTGAGATGAAGGATCTTGGGAAAACTTGGTTTTTCTCGACCGGGAGCTCGAGCATCGTGTAGATGGTATTTTGATCCACCAATCTAATTACACTAAAAAGGTGTTATGTCCCTTTAATATGGATAAGTGAAGCCCTCGAGCACACCAATGATCGTCCGTACTCTAGATGCTACACGAGACCCATTCCGTCTAAAGGAGGAGGAGGAAGAAGTATTAAAATCCCAAGTTTCATATCTGAGTGCAATTGGTGCTTTATTGTACTTGGTTGAATGCAGTAGACCAGACATCTCGTTTGTTGTGAACCTGTTAGCTAGATATAGCTTTGCGCCAATGCGTCGCCACTGGAATGGCATCAAAGACATATTTTGTTACCTTAAAGGTACTTTGGATATGGGCTTATTCTGTCCATATGCATCTCAGAATAATGTAAACTCCCATGAGCCTCAGAAAAAGATGTTTGCCTTGTAGGTTATGCTGATGCTAGTTATATATCTGACCCGTACAAGACATGTTCTCAAACTGGTTATGTCTTTACCACTGGGAAAATGATGATATCTTGGAGGTCTATGAAACAGATTTTAGTTGCCACTTTTCGCATCATGCCAAACTCATTGTCGTTCACGACTCGTGAATGTGTTTTATTAAGGGTCGTTATTGAGTATATTCGAAGTACTAGTGGGTTATCTTTTATCAATAATGCACCGATAACTATCCATGAAGATAATGATGCCCGCATCAACCAGATGAAGAAATGATACATCAAAGGAGATAACACAAGCATATTGCGCCTAAGTTTTTTTTTTCCTACACCATAGCAAGAGCATCAAGAGATTGAAGTTAAGCATATCTGATCTCAAGACAACTTAACAGATCTATGCACCACATTGCTACCGAAAGCTACCTTTCAGAAACATGTTCAAGGTATTGGATTGAAAAGTTATCTGAATTGCCGCGTATGTAGTCCTCAGGGGGAGATATATTAAACTCAGGGGGAGTATCCAGAAGTGTACTCACTTGACCTTATTATACTCTTTTTCCCTTCGATAAGGCATATTTTTTCCCATTGGGTTTTGTTACCCGACAAGGTTTTAACGAGGTACCTTCATTGGATGGTCATACCCTGCGTTTTGTTATCATGCTGCCATTGGTTTTTCTGGGCAAGATGGTGTAGCATTCTTTTTATCCCAAGAGACATACATTCTGCTCATGAACCACACGATCTGACTTCATCAATATATGCATTTTCAAGATTCTGATGTGACTACTACTTGATTTTACATACTCAAAGGGGTGTTGTAAATATTACTTAATTATGTGATTGTGTTAAATCAGAAATAGGAATCTTTGATGCACTATTAGAGATTACAGTTAGATTGTATCCAAAGATATTTCCAAACCTAGAATGAATAATATAAATAATAGTCCACATAACTTGAAGTTTTGTGGCATCCTCTCCTCTCTTTGCCTCCTTTTTTCTCTTACTACCTAAAACTCTCTACAAAAATAGGTATAATAATTGAAATACTAATTCTTTTATGAGATTTTGTAGAGTATAATGTTAAGAAGAGATTTCATAAATAAACCATTACATTAATAAGGAGAGAAGTTTACAGATGAGTTTTGATTTAATGGGACTAAAGATATTACAATATTACTTCGGGAGTTTTAGTAAAAATATTTTGATTAGTGTTTCTTAGGTATTACAATACTTTGCAAGTGCATCGTTCACTGCCTGTCCTAAGTCAGGATAAAGGAGGAGAGTTGTAGCAAGCTTGTGACAACTAACGTAAAACATTGTCACATACTATAAACATGACCAAGAACTAAATTTTGGTGAGGCGTTCCCTACTGAGCGACGCGCTATATTGAAGCCGGATATAGTGAAAAGTAGGTAAGGGTTGCTAGGTCGTCCTTTAAAAAATGACGTGCCACATCGACGCCCGGATGTGGTGTCAATGAGTACACTTTTATGAGCGGGTGAGGGTAAAGAAGTTAGCTCATGAATATACGATTAGATTAGCATCATGGAACATAGGTTCTCTTATAGGTAGATTAACAGAGTTAGTTGATGCTATAGTTAGAAGAAATATTAGTATTTTGTATGTGCAGGAGACTAAGTGGGTGATGAAAAAGGTAGAATTATAGAGCATTGGGGTTATAAAATTTAGTATACTGGTAGAGATAGAAATCATAATGAGGGGGTGTGATCATAAATAAATAATTGCTTGAGGATGTAGTAGAGGTTGGGAGGAAGGGTGATAGGATTTTACTAATTAAATTTATTTTAGGTAGAGAGATTTTTAATGTTAGTAGTGTCTATGAACTGCAAGTAGAATTTGATGAGTCTAGTAAGCGTCAATTTTAGGTGAATTTAGATGAGATAGTGCAAGGGATACTCATTAGAGAAAAGTTTTTCATAGGCGGTGACCACAATGAGCATGTAAGAACTAGTCATTATGGGTTTGATAATGTACATGGAGGATTTAGTTTTGGGAAAAGAAATAAACCAGGTAACTCGATTTTAAATTTTGCTTTGTCCTATGATTTGATCTTAGTGAATACTTGGTTTAGTAAGAGAGAGTCTCACTTGATCACTTTTAGAAGTGGATCAAGTGTGACTAAGAGAGTAGATAGAGGTAGTTGCATCGATTGTAAGGTAGTACCGGGTGAGAGTGTAGTAACCCAACACATACTTTTAGTTTTAAATGTTCAGATTAGAAAAAGATTTAAAAAATTAAACGTAAGTTAGATCCTAAGATTAAGTGGTGACGGCTAAAAGAAGGTAACTAAGGAGTCTTTATAGATCAAGTGGTACATGAAGCAGATTGGAAAGCCCAAAATAATCTAAATACAATATGGAACAACATTACTAGCTGCATTAAAAGAGTAGCTAAAAATGTACTTGGTAAGTCGTGGGGTGGTGATCCACCACGTAAGGACACATCATGATAGAATGAAGAGGTAAAAGCTGACATTAAGATAAAACGAGACCCTTACAGAGATTTGAAGAAAAATTGTGATGGAGTGAGTTTTGAGTGGTATAAGGTAGCCAAGAAGGAGGCTAAGAAAGCTGTTCAGAATGCAAGAACTAAAGTGTATAAAAAAGTATATGAGAAGTTGGACACCAAGGAGGTTGAAAAGGATACACACACACATATACATATATAACATATATATATATATATACACACACACACACATATATACACACACATATATACATATAATTGCTCGAATAAGGGAGATAAAGACTAAGACTTATGTACTATGAGGTGTGTCAAAGATGAGGATTAGAAGATTTTAGTTTGAGATGAAAAAAATTAAAAAAGATGGAAAGAGTATTTTGACAGATTGTTCAATGGTAGTTCTACTCACGATTTTGTATCAGGATATGAACCATAATTATATGCACAGAATTAGCGAATCGAAAGTTAAAGAGGTCTTGAAGAGGATGAAGTCAAGGAAAGCTGTTTGCCCGGATGGAATTCCTATTGAGGCATGGAGATTCTTAGGAGAGATGAGTGTGAGATAGCTGATAAACTCTTTAACAAGATCTGATTAATTAAAATATGCCAAATGAGTGAGGAAAGAGTACCCTACTACCCCTCTATAAAAACAAGGGTGATATTTAGAGTTGTTCAAACTATCGTGGAATAAAACTCATGTGTCATATCATGAAGCTTTGGAAAAGGTAACTAAACACATATTAAGGCAGAATGTTAAAATATCAGAGAATCAGTTTGGGTTCATACCGGGGGATCGATAACAGAGACTATTCATTTGCTTCGTCAACTTATAGAGCAATTTCGAGAGAGGGGAAGAAATTTGCTTATGGTCTTTATTGATTTAGAAAAAATTTATGATAAGGTGACAATAGAGGTATTATGGTGAACATTGATGAAAAAGGGAGTTCCCATCAATTACATTGACATAATCAAGGACATATACGTGGAGTAGTGACAAATGTCAGAACTTGTGGAGGCATAACAAGTGATTTTTTCTATCACAATTGGATTGCATCAAGGATCTGCATTGAGTCCATTCTTATTTGTCATAGTGATGGATGGGCTTACTAGAGCTATCAGATGAGATACCATGATGTATGTTTTTTTGCTGATGATATTGTCCTAGTCGATGAGATGAGAGCTGGGATAAATGTCAAATTAGAGCTTTGAAGGCAAACTCTAGAATCTTGAGGTTTTAAATTAAGTAGGGCCAAAATAGTGTATATGGAGTGCAAATTCAGTAAACAGGGAATCCGAGATTATAGTATTGTGATACTAGACGGACAAGAAATACCGATAAGCAGTCATTTTAAGTACTTGAGTTCTATTATCCAAAAAGATGGGGGAGATCAATAGTGATGTCAAACATAGGATCCGAGCCGGCTGATTGAAATAGAGGAGCACAACAGGAGTTTTATGCGACCGTAACATTCTGTTATGAGTAAAGGGTAAGTTTTATCGGACTGCTATTACGCCAGCTTTGTTATAGTCACAGAATGTTGGGCTGTAAAGAGATATCATGCCCAAAAGATGAGTGTAGTAGAGATGCGCATGCTTTGTTACATGTGTGGTAATACGAGAAGAGATAAGGTGAGAAATGAGGATATTCATACTAAGATAGGTGTAGCCCCGATAGAAGAGAAGATGAGAGAAAATCACCTACAATGGTTTGATCATGGGCGACGTAGACCTACAGATGCGCCAGTCCAGCGATTAAAGCGTATCAAATTAGGGCAAGTTAAATGAACGCATGGGAGATCGAAGAAAACATGGACGGAGGTGATATGACAAGATATAGAGGCTAAAGGTCTTAATGAATGCATATTGCTTGATAGGATGAGCGGAGAAAGCTGACCCGTGTGCCCGATCCGGCGTAATTTTCTTTTGGTTCATGTAGCCTACCCCAAATACTTTGGACCAATAGCTTAGTTGTTGTTGTTTCTTAGGTATGAGGAGGGGGTGAAGAAAATTATGAAATTCTGAATTTAATCCAACAAAACTCTCATCCGAAAGCAAACAAATATGAAAAGAATAAGACAAAGATATTCTAATCATAAGCGGTCAAATACTCATAATCATTGAAGGAAATGAAGGTGAAGCAATCATAAAATATTTTTCAAGCACGGTACACACAATATTAATTCTGATTGTACTTATTCAATAAGATTAGATATGCAACTTAAAAAAAGTAAAAATCATATTTTTTTGAAAATATGGAAAAAAAAGGATGTGCTTTCGTGCGTGTGTTGGGGGGTCAGGGATTTGGGAAGGTGATGGGGTGTGATGTGTCGCAATCCTTAGACAAATAGGAAATCTAACAAAGGGCTCGATAATTAGATAACACATTCTGAGTCTGACTCGGGGTTTTTGGGTTGCATCGTTAAAATTTATCTAAAAATCTAAATCGATAAATTAAATTTTGGGTAAATTATAAGAACCCCTTTCATTTATATCCCAATAGTAAATTAACCCCCTGAACTAAAAGAGTGATAAGTAATACTCATTTTAACCTAAACTTTTTTTTAAAAATTGTTATAACTATACGAAAAAGATTAGTGTAGAATATGAAAACACCTAGAGGGGGTGAATAGGTGTAAATGCTAATCTAGAAACTAAATGCGGAAGCTAAAACAATTTTGCAACACACTTAATATAACCAACAAGTGTAGCCGAATTCCCCGTGAAGAGCTCTGGACTAACTCCTCTTGATTCCCCTAGATAAGGGTTGAGGTGCTATATGAAGCTCTTGTGGTTAAGTATAAGTGAGGCACACACAAGCAAGCCAAGTATATAAGAATGAGCAATATGCAATAATGTAAGGCAACACAATCAATATGAATGATATGAATGAAGAATGATGCTTTGCACAAATAAAAGAGAGAGAGGGGTTTACAGCAAGTGGTTACAAAGACCACAAACTATCTCTTTTCCACAAAACAAAGATCCTAATAGAATAGGATAGAATGATATAGCTCAAGTGTGGAAAAAACTAGGTGTTTGGAAAACAAAAGCTCAAAGAAATACTCTTGGGAAAACTCTTGAAGATAATGGAAATGAAGAACAAACACAAATCTCCCAAAATTCTATTTCCTTTGATTTTTCCAAAAACCTAAAACAATATAAAGATAGAACTTTTTGGCACTTAAACACTTTTGAAAACTTGTTTTTAAAACCAGAGAATAGGAAATTTTTGCTCTTGAAAATCTTGGCCAAAATCCCAAAGAAATGGGGTTTATATAGGCCAAATAGAAAACTAGCCGTTAGGCTGATCTGTCAGCCTGACAGGCTTGCGGTCGACCGGCCGGTCGACTACCAACGGTTATAAATATGACCGTTGGGGCATCCCGGTCGACCGTCCGGTCGACCGCCCAGATACAGAGAGCAAAGCTCTCTGGTCCGGTCGACCGGCCCATTGCCTGCCTAGACGTGCACAGACCTGTGCACGTCGGTCGACCGATCGGTCGATCGTCTCTGGCATACGGTCGACCGGGCCGGTCGACCGCCAAAGCCTGGCAGCCAATATACTGGGTCAGAAAAACAGTTTAAAAATATATCTAAAAATTCTTTAAAAACAACTAAAAATCCCCAAAAATAGTTTTGTCATTTTGCATTGATATATAAACATGTGATAAAAGTTTCAACTCAAATATCAAGCAATTTGAACTATTTTTGTGTTTTATCATTTTTACTAAAAACCAAAATTTGTATTTTATCAAACTTGGATTTTTCAATACATGAATAGGAAAGTCAAAATAAGTTTGTTTAGGAAGTTTAAGCAAGTATGTATATATAGAATACATCTACTATACATATAAACCATGTAAACTTGTTTTGATCTACTATTCATGAAAACCAATATCGGCTAAACTAAAAACAGAAAAACATAAACATGAAACGTGTGTGTTGTGCACTTGAGCATATCAACTATACTAAGCTTTACAAATGGATCTAAACACACTAAACACTAGGATACCTAAGTCTTCTTGACGATCTTCATCTTCAAGTCGACTCGGTCCAAACTCCGTGATCCAACGAGTATGGCTATGAATGATCTTGACGCTCGGGCTCGGGAATCACCAAGTGAAGGCTTCCAAAACTCCTCTTTTTGAAACAATCACCAACTAATATCTTGTTACATGATCTGAAACTAAAATCACAAGATTATTAGTAAACATACTACATGAGTTAATCATCATCAAAACTAGAGAGGAAGGCCTCTGGGCCAACAGAATATAATAAATTTGATGTCATATAACCATCAAAAGACCATTATGATTGTTAAAATATAACATAATACTTGACAATAATACTCTAGGGGGTTATTTGTTAACTTTTTTAGATGAGAGGTTAATCCAAAAATAAGATATAGATGCAAGAGATTTCTTGTAATTTACTAATGAATTTTAGATCCTCCATCAAGGTTGCACAAATATGGATATGAGTATCCAATTTGATACAATACATATATATTGGCACACAAAAATAAAAAAAAATCACCTGTATGATACGACGTGAATATGACAATTAAGTAATATTATTTATATATTTATAAATGTAATTATAATATTTTATAATTTAATCACATAGCAAAAGATGTTGAAGGATTTTTGAAATAAGTTATAAAGGCGCAACTTTATAGAATGGAAGTCTTACTTATTTCACTTATCGCAAGTTTATTAGATGGAAGACTAATCCGTTTCAACTGAATTTGCGAATTCTGGAAGAATTTGTAAAACATCTGGTTCATACTTTATTATTGTTTTAATCGTGATACATGTTGAATTCATAAAATATCTAATAAGAATCCAAAACGCATCCGGTGAGAATCTTATCGGATACGGCGCATCAATCTAGTTCTAGTTATTTATGTTAAGTGGGTCTGTATTTTCAAGTGGATCCTACAAATTTTTAATGGACCTAAAAGTGACGGATCTTGCAGGATCCGACCCGTTATCACACCTTTAGGAGGCGCAGAGAATGGAGATGGAAAAGGGAAGTCCAACCCAGACCCACCGACCAGATCCACACTCGATCCGATTGACACAACCGTCCAAATTCCAACCTCATCGGCAAGGCGCTCCCCTGCCCGCACTCCGCCCCCAAAGCGCAGCGAAGCTATTTCCCTCCTCCTCCTCCTCACCGCCCGGTAACTCTCACCTCCTCCCAGATCTCGTCAAAATCTCAGCGAGCATGGCATCCTACAGCGGCGGCAGCAGCAGATAGCTAGCCCACAATGGAGATCGACCCCCTGCGCTCGCTCTCCTTGCGAGCCCCTAGAAGAACCAGCCAGCCCAATCTCAGGGCAAAGGTGAGGACGCAAGCAATCTTGATTGTTTTTTTTATTCGAGTTGTTGATCTGATTTGGGCTTGGGTTAGATTTGGAAGGCGATGGGTTTAATGGCGGGAAGGGGCAGCAAGATCCTTTGAACTCGATATGCGGGAAGGGTTTCATAAGGTTGATGCTGGTTTCGGCTATTGTGTGGATGATGCTCATTCTTGCTGCATTGGCCTTCCACTTGTGGTCTTGCCATTCTTCAATCGGTTTCTTGACAGGTTAAAAAAAAAAAGTTGAATTTTTTTCATTGGAGTTTTGTTTCTTCGCAATGTAGATAGGATGGATGTTGAAATATTGGTCACAATTAGTCGAAAGCAAGTGCAAATTTTCTAGTTCCAGAGACCGAGCTTTTTTTATTACTGTAAGATTTCATAGTAGATTGTACTGTCAAATCAACGAAATATACAAATTATTTCTTACTGTAAGATTTCATAGTAGATTTTACTGTCAAATCAGCGAAATATACAAATTATTTCTTACATTCCACGGTCATTAACATGGTATCAGAGTTAATCATGTTCCAATCCAGCCGGGTGTGCATTTAAAAATTTTATTGCTTCCACACATGCTTGGGTTTTGCCCACAAAGAGAGGTCATCCTGATTTTAGAATTAACTTCTTTAACTTCTACCACCAACTTTGGAGTTGTGTAGTGGTAGGGACATAACTAGTATTATAAAACTTTAGGCCTGGTTATAGTTCTTTCTGTTAAAATATCATACTAAGGTGGTTATGCTGTTTTTCATATATACCAGTGAAATGACTTTGATATTTACCTTATAGCTTATATTTGACGAGTTACATTTTTTAGGGTTGTGTGATACATTAGAGAGCACACATTATACGTGTGTGGAGTTCAACAGAAAATCATGCCCACTGGGACCCTTCATGTTTAATTGGGAAGAAAATTAAAAGTATTAACTGTATTGCAAATACATGAGCACAATGCAATGAATGCCAAATTTAATAGTTGTTAATCACAGCTACCTATTCCCTGTCTCTTTCCTTTTTCCAGTGAGAAATAGGATTAGCCTCCGCCATCAATTCAATTCTTTTACTTTCTCATAAATATCATGGATGGTGCTACTAAATTGCATTTGTTCTTTGTGCTTTAAGTAAATTAGATACCAATGGTTTGGCTACTTAATTCTGGCAGATGATTTTCTCTTTTCCTTTTTAACTTCTAAGATATTATGTGGGATATATAACACTGAAGGAGTAATAGATATAACCCATTTGGAACCTTGACATCAGCAACAAGGAGATTGTTTTATAATGTCATGTTGGTTAACTGCATATTCACTGCTCTACTTTTGTTTCTCCATGAACTTCTTTAAATGGAAAACTGCATTGTATTGATGTGCACTAAACAGGTTTTATTTCATTTAGATTTAAGCCTAGTTTTAACCACCTTTTTGTTTTGTCAGATGAAGAAATATATTGATTATAAGTGGGCATCATATGACTCAAATGCTTTGATTCCATAATTCCTTGGAACGTGTGAAATTTACCAAATAGTCTTTAAAGATGCCTTTTGCGGATCTTTGTTATTGCTTCTCAAGAAAATAGATAACTCATTATGTCTATCTGGACCATTTATAGTATTGTCATCATTTTTTTCATTTGGCGCTTGCTAGGAAGAACGAACACTTCATTATGAAGACAAGTCGTGTCGGACACGCCACTTCTATCCATGGCATTGCATTTTTATATGTAACTTTTCAGAATTTTTCATGTGTCAATGTGTCATATTGTGTCGCACGTGTGTTGGCGTGTCCGTGTCAGTGCAACATAAGGGTGCATGTGAACCAACTTTCTTTGAAGTCTCTAGGTCTCCAATCACGTTAAACTTCTAGTGTTTCTCAATTATAGTAATTATCATCATTTATTGTCTTCCCATCAAAATGTGGTGCCTATAGAGCATCATTGATCAATCTTTTGTTACTGTATGTTAACATGATATTTATCCCTCTATGAGCTGATGCCAAACTTCTGACAAAGTCCTAATAGAGCAAGAAAGGCCATGCATAAAATTTGGACTGTTTGTTGGTGTGTAGGTAGACATACCTTTTCTGGAGATGCAATAGGTTGGTAAACCAAGGATCCAAATTCCCCTAGAGCAGGAAGTAGTCTAGGGAAATTTGGTGATGCCATTTAAGCTTATGCACCTGAGGAGCAATCCTCCAAATTCCCTGGACCAAAAATGTGATACATTCCATCTTCCCCTGGAAAAATAAGAGGTTGCATTGGACATCTGGCATCTCCTCATGCTGTTCAAAAATTTCGGTAGGATCAATGTCTTCTACAATATCAGATAGTGTCGGTGGATCATATTGCTGGACATCTGACTAAGTTTCCATGTTTATATTTCTGGTTTGACACCAAATTGAAAGTGGATTGAGTATGACAATTCAGTTAGGATATAATCTACATGTATATCTTTCCTGAGAGAAAAGTGGAGTGAGATCCCGTCGAATTCCCATTGGGAACTGCTGAAGCTTTAAAATTTCTCCTTTGTGTTTCTTTCCTTTTCCTCTGTCAAGAAGGAAAATTCAGCATTTTAAAATTTTTCCTCAATATACAAGCTTGATTTATTCTTCTATAGCAGAAACACTAGAATTTTCATTGATTTTTTTTGTGAGATGCAAGATCTTCTTGTCATTATTAACATCTTCATCTCTATTTAGATTTTTCAAAGCTTATAAGTCCCAGTTGTCTTTATGATTATACGGTTTACAATATGGCTTGAGTTTCTTGGTTATTTGCAGCTCTTTGTAAAAAAGACAGCAAGGTGCTTGTCATGTTAGACACGGTGGGCCTTTCGCCAAATCCACAACATCGTAAGATTCTGAATTTACACACTTTTTGGTCCCTCAAGATTTTCTATTGAAGCTGGTCTGACATTGGCATTTTTATAGGTTGTCCAATTCCTGTCGCAGATGATCCAGATGCCGTGGCCATTCCAGAGAGGACTGCTGACAAGATTCCCAAAAGTTTATCATATATATCAGATGATGAGAAAGCAAGTGCGCAGTCTCCTCCACTATTTGGAGGGCATCAAAGCTGGTCAGAGAGAGAGGAGAGCTTTAAACTGAATAAAAGTATGAAGGTAAACTATGCACATTCATATACGTTGTTGTCAAGGTTGTGAAATGTTAGTGACCATATTAGAGTAACTGGTCTACTAGCACATTGCAATCTTAACTCAACCCACATGTGAAGTCATCCTTTTCCATTTTCTTTCTTTTCCTCAAATGAACAGAGAAGTTTTGTCATTGAAATGAAGAAAAATTACACAGACCCCTTGACGTTTGCCTTGGAATCAAATACATATTGATGTGAAATGTGTATGCATGTAACATAAAAATTAGTGATATAATTGAAATATGCAATGTTTCACCAAAAAAATTACGATCGTGGGTAGGAAAATAGTTAAAACTTGTAATGTGAATAGATGGATTTCACAAAAATTGCAAGTGCATGTTGTGCTGTTCTAATCCCAAATAGATTAATACGAATACTTAGTTAAGATGGCATAGTTGTACTATCAATATCAACGATCAATAATTACAGGGTATCAGATTCTCACAATCTCACAGTTATTTGTGGTAGCAGATAAAATTGATAAAACACTAGCGAATCATTATTAAGAACTACAAATAAAGACCGTGTCTAAAAAAATGTACCTACTGAAGATCACGTCGACCTCAGTGTCCTGCTGCTAGTTGCAGAATGCATGGTTCTGGCTGTCCCGATTCCAACGCCTCGAGAATTGTGCGAATCGGACTCCGAGCGACTAGAATATGGCCTGAAACTGAAACCGAACCGTTAACGGGTCTGTTTGCTCTAACGAGTCTATATTGTAGCAAGCGGATCAGAACTATGCTGTTGGGTCGGATTCGGGCTTGAGTTGTGCTTGTGGGTTTGCAATTGTGGATCCGGGTCTAATAACTTAAACTCGAACAACTCGAATTTGATTCGGGTTGGGTGCTAACTTGAAAGGGACCTTGTTGGATTGGGCTTTGTGGCGAGGGGCTGCAGAAGAGGAGGGCAGAGGTGACGGAGCATCGAGGGGAGAAGAGGGAGGCGGCGACACAGATGGGGGGGAGCGGAGGCAGCGACGCCAGTGAAGGAGGGCGCAATGACGAGGGGAAAGAAGTGGGGGAGGTAGTAGGCGACGGGGTTGCCGGAGGGAACCTGGCTCACGCATGACGCAGCAGGACTCGGTCACTGGGCTGACGCTTGGGCGGCGATGGGCTTGCGGGTGGTTGTTCTCAAGCTGAGCATGAGAACAAGGTTGAGAGCAAGGGTGATGATGATGTTGATGGGCTCAGTCGGAGGAGAGGACAGGAAGTAGGAGAAGAAGATGACGAGGTGGTGGGTGGCTACGACAGAGGGAAGAAAAGAGCGAGAGGACGGGCTGGCATGGGCGGCGCGTGACAGAGAGGATGAGGAGACCGCGGGGTGTTGATGACTGCAAGTGGGGGAAAGAAGGGGAGAGAGAAGAATTAGGGTTTTTTTTTTAATAAAAGAGATAAATAGGAATGTAATCCTAAAACACAATTAATCACTCACAATTTTCTTTTTTTATCAAAATTCAGTATTAACTTTATTCATAGTTGAGGAGCCTTTAAATAGGCTTTACAAAACTTGGGTTCCACATTACAACCAATGTGGTACTAAAATAAAAACAAACTAAAATTAAATCGAAAAATCTAAAATAACAAAAAATACAAGAAATGAAGAAATACATCTTTTGTTTATTCTTCACTCGAACCAAATTGATGCTGATATTGCACGCTTCGTCTCCATTGATACACACGCCATGCCTTTGTTTTGATGTCCACATCACATATACCCCCAATGCCCCTACATCTCACCTCCAGTTCAGGCAGTTTTGGCCTAGCATTGAGTTATGGAAGTCCTATAAATGTTATGCCCTTTGTTATATATAAAAAAAACCCTTGCATTATCCCCAGTCACTTGATCAGTCACTTAATACTCCTATGACATTAAAGCCCTTGGTAGTGGTAACATTAAATGGCAAAAGATCAATTTTGGCCTTGATTAAAATTAGGTAATTGATCTACTATTTTGATTATTTGATGTGAAACTTGTCCGTGTGACGGAAAATCAGTGATAGAACTACCAAAACTACGCTTCACTAATAAGGTACGATCTTTAGGTAAAAAGATTAAACTAGTATGCTAACATATGGAATTAACAAAAAGAAACATGTGCAGGCTGAGTTATTTCAATCACGAACAAAATAACGATAATAACTACGTTATACATGCAAAAATTTTATAATCAATATCAAGAGTAATGAATCATAAGTCGTAGATGCACATAATCTCACAAATATGTGGACAAAAGTAAAGTAAGTAAAATCTTAGAGATTAATTATCACGACTACAAATAACTAACTGTGATCAGGAAAACTCTACTGAGGATCACGTTTGACCTCAGTGTCCTTATTAACTCGATGCTTTCAAGCTGTGAAATCTAGTCGGGTCTGTATAGAAGTTGCAGGTGCGAGTTGACTTGGATCAGGTTGCTGAGCACCAAACTGGGTCGGATTGCAAATGGGTCGATCTGGGCACTGTCGGGTCGAGTTGCAAAACGGGTCGAGCCGGGCACTGTCGGGTCAGATCTGTCGCTGTTGCAGTTCGGATTGCTGCGAAGATGAGTGACTACAATGACACTGGCAGTCGGGAAAGAGATCGCGAGGCTGCACACTCTCGCAGTCGTAGTGATGTGAAACATGTACGTGTGTGGAAGTAAAAGTTAAAATAATTCAATTAAACGTTTCACCAATGAGAACGATCTTGGTAGAAAAACTTAAAATAGTTAATATCAGCTATGTTTTTTTAACATACATATGTATTAGATCAATTCAAATATCAAAGTACTAATTAAATATTATTATGATGTAGGTAACAGATTCTGCTATTAATAATAAAGTCAAATAACTACAAAAAAGAAGCAGATCACATACTCGCAATTTAAAGTGGACAATAGATCAAAATTGATAATAGGTTAGAAATGTATATCCGACTTGTAAATAAATAGTTTATGAATTGAAATTGTACCTCTTGAATTACCTATGAAATAAATCTAGTTTTCTCTGTTTTTTTACTTTGAGATTCTTCAGTATTGTAGCTTTTTCTATCAAACGGTGCGTGATTTGGACTTCGAATGAGTGAGATATGACCCAAATAAGGAACTTTGTTGGTGCAAAATTTTGCTCGCGCAAATCTGTTTTCTTTTTGATTTTGGTGGCGTGGAGAAGGCCTGGATGGCCTCAGCTTTAGTGGTGAGGAACAAGGTAACAATAAGTGTCGAGATCGATAGTAGACGTGGCGAGAGAAAGAGATTCGGCTACACTTTTAGTGAGAAAAGAAATTTGTTATAAAGAAATTAAGAGAGGGGGAAGTAGAATTATGATAAACTAATTAGGGCATCCCACCACTAATCGAGGTTTAATATGACAACTCACCCCTATTAGAAAGAGGATTAAAGATCCATAGCCAACTCACAAAGAGAATAACAAATTTTCATTAATTTCATTATTTTTTTAAAAAAGTGAATACATTGGGCCTTTATATAAGCTACAAAATTGTATCTCCTATTCTTATTTGGATTACATAATCCTACTCCTAAAAGAAATCAAGTCTAAAAGAGAGAAAAATATATAAAAAGAAAAGTAGTAATCCTACTACAAATCATATTACTAAAAAAATACAAGAAATAGAAACTATAAATCCTAATGCTAGTAGAACTACTGAATCTATGTTGAGTTGGTGCGTTTTTCCCAACGATGAAAGATTTACCATCTTTTCGTTCTGTTATCTGCATCATTCTTACCGTGTTGGAGAGAGCTCGACTCTATCGAGTCAGTAATGAAAGTGATCTCATATTACCTCAACCTGTTAGAATCAGTTGGTGCTCTTTTTTTTCATCGAACCAAATACTTACAAATCATGATAATTTCATCATTCAAAATTTTATCAATCTGATCCACTGTAGTAGTTAAAATATTTGGAATTGGTGGAATGGAGGATCTCTAAAAAATAGGCTCATGGGATGGCTCATCAATAAGAAAATTGTTAGGGTTAAAATCAAAATCTTTGTAAGCCATTAGATCTTCAATATTGAAAATAGAATTGATACCAAAATCTATAATATAAACATGACAATTTAGTTTCCTTGAAATTTGAAGCGAATCAGTACTACAAGTAAGATAACATCACTAACATTACAAATTTTAAACAATTTTTAATGTCAACTCGAATCTCGTACTTGGCATTATTTTGAGCAATCTTATCCGTGACTTTCTTGTGTAAATCGTGATCTGATTCCACGTGCACATGTGATGCAAAAGATGATAAGCAAACTCATGGACGACTTTAGTTTGACAATCGGTTAGGAGTTGAAAAGCAGTGAGGAATTTAGACTTGGTTCTTAATATATGCCACATAGTTCTCCAAAAGTAGAGATGAAAATCGATTGGGACTAGACATGGTTATGGAACTTCTATGATTGTGGACTTGAACCATAGTACCTTAAATGGGTGAGGGGTAACGATTTTAATCCATCATTTTCGTTTGCCTCAAAGAATACTACATTGGTGTAGCTTTCATTGTCTACAATGACTCTACAGTTGTATCCTTTTTGTGACAAGGTAGTGCTAATAATGGACAAGTGATTCAAAAGTGTTTGACTAATACCATTGTGTGTAACATCTCTAGGAAAGACGTCAACAAGTTCTGTAATCACTGGGGTGACTTCAGGAAAATCAAGGTATTAGGCTCACGACGTCATCTCCTAGTTCTTCATGGACTTGGTCATTGGCGAAGTCATCATCTACGTATTCATCAGAATCTATGTCTGGGTGATATGTAAACTTTTTGGAATCAGATTCAATCTCGGGCTGGTTGTCAGATATATGTGATAGTTTATCTTGGAACTCCTTTAGGAGATCACTAAACTCTTTTACCACAGGAGTGAATATCGGAGGAATAGTTCTATCAGGCTTGTCCACAATTTTTCTAATTATGAGGATTACACAAGTGGTACTGCTTTTCGGGTTCTGATTGTGGGTCTCCAATTTGGTTACTACCATATTGACATTCTCTTTCAATCGTTTTGCGTCTAAACGGAAGACATTAGCTTTTTGAGTTAGGAAATCAAGTTTAGCCATGATGTCAACTAGGATCGATTGGGAGGCCATGGAATCAATGTTGGGTTCACTAATTTTTTTCACACAAGTATGAGGTACCACTACGGGTTGACATGCAATGTGTGAGTCCTAGTATGAATGCAAATTTATGCTATTTTTTGTTTTGAATTTGAAATTTTTGTTTGTTTTATTTTTGAAAAAAACATGTCTTCCAAAATTATCGGGTAAGTCAAACCCCAATTTTTCACTCCAATTAGTCAGGTCGGGGTAACTCAGATGGAGGTTTTCCGCACTTGGCATTTCTTAATTACAAAACCATGTTGAGTACCCTTCTTTGGTTAGACACCAATCGTATGGAATTTCAGGGAAGACATACCTTTCAAGGATTTCTAATTTACACATTTTTTTTGGGCTTTGAATAAAATCTAACTAGAAGAAAGAAAGCAACTAAACGTGACTAATATGTAAATCCTACCTAACTGAGCTCTGATACCAAATTGATGTGAAATTTGTACGTGTGTGGAAGTAATAGATAAAATAACTCAATTAAACGTTTCACCAATAAGAACAATCGTTGTAAGAAAGCTTAAAACAGTTAATATTAGCTGTGTTTCTTTAACATGCATGTATTAGATCAATTCAAATATCAAAGTACTAATTAAATATTGTTATGATGTAGATAACAGATTCTACTATAAATAAAAAAGTCAAGCAACTACAAAGGAGAAGAAAATCACATACTCGCAATTTAAAGTGGACAATAGATCAAAATTGATAATAAGTTAGAAATGTATATCCAACTTGTAAATAAACAGTTTATGGATTGGAATTGTACCTCTTGAATTACCTCTCAAATAAATCTCTGTCGAATACTCTGTCGCCAAATCCCTCTCTCCCTCGTCACGCATCCAGCAACTTTGGCCTCGTCTGCATAAGCGCCTCGACTCCTTGACGACGTTGTATTCGTTGACTGTACCTATTGTTAGACGTGTGAGTTCAGAGATCAACCAACAAATCAACAAGCAAGGTAAGATCAAATTTATAATCATCTCAGTTATTTTCTTATTACATCAACTCTTTAATTACAAGTTTAGATATACATCATCCAGTCTGTTATCTATTCTAATTTTCTGTCTATATTAAAAATGAGCGAGTGGTTCTGTTTCTCCATTGTGATTGCTTGACTTCTTTATTACGTATAGAACTTGATTTCGTGTATAAACAAAAGTTTCTAATTAGTTCTTTAAATATTGAAATTAATAAACACTTGCATGATTAACATAGTATAACCTAATATTATCTGTTTTAATTCAATTCCTACCAACGATCTTTCTTGTTGGTGAAGCGTATCTTTGAGTTAATTTATCTGTTGCTTCCGTCTCATACACGTTTCACATCACGTAGTGGTCGGCTGACAGCGATGGCAGGGAAGGCTCAGTGAAGAGGTCAGGATGAACTTGGGATCACCACGAAATCCATACGACGATGATGAGGTTGAAGGAAAGTCAACGTTATTGAAGATGAAGTATGGGTCGCTGCAACGTCATTTCAAGGTCAACTCATTGTCCGTGAGGCGATGGATCAGACTTGATGCAAAATTGAGATCGACGAGTGTTGATGATGAAATCAAGGTCATTCATGGATTTCGACTATGAACACCAGGCGAGTTCGGCGAGCAGCATCGAGTCTGGACTGGCGACTTCAGAGAGGAGAGGAGATATGGGTGTTGGTTTGGATGATTAGGGTTAGGGTTTAGATCTGGGGACTAGAGAGAGAAGTAAAGAAGATGAATGGTAGTTGCTGGGATTTTTAATTTCCGGAGGGAATTTTGGGAATTTTTGATTAGTACATTTTTTTAAAAAAAAGAGAGCTAAATGATTTTGGTTATAGGGTTTTGGTAATTTTTGGAACAAAATGGTTTTTGAAGGGGAGGAAAAAGTGGGGAGAAAGGGGATGGTGGTGGGTACCTTCCTAAAATAGGGTTCCTTAGGGTTCAAACACCTGAATGGAATTTTAAGAGAGAAGAGAATCACTCACAAATTTTTAGTCAAAATAATTTTGCATTCATTATCTATTAACTAGAGATGGGGCATGTAAATAGGCTTTACAAATTAAAGAAAGTTTCCACAGCCAATATGAGACTAAAAAACTACTAAACAAAAGAAAGAAAAATCAACTCAAATAAAATAAATAGAGTACATCAATTCTAATAAGCTAATCGAACAACATAGATTCGATGCGTATATACATTCCAAGGGCGCGACTGGATGTTCACTTTATTATTATAATTAAATGAGGACAAATTCATCTTTTTCTATCCAATTTTATTTGTGTTAATAAATTTAACATCGGAAGAGGCTAGATGTTGGAGAAAAGAAATGCTAGAAGTATTGTTGATTCTAGGACAAATAATGGGAGTTTTCTGTAGTTAACCCTTTGAATAATCAACAATTACATGTCATATTTTGGGTAACACTAATATTATAAATAGAGACGGAATCAAATCAGAAAGATGCTTAAAACAAAACACAAACATATAGAGAGAGAAGGAGGCAAGGATCAAAGATGGTTAACAAAGCTGTTTATTGTTAGAGTCGAGGTGATCAAAATGGAAGTTGACTAAGACATGTGAAGAGGGTTAAATTAGGTGAAGAAAATCCTAATCTATTGGGTCCTCATGATCTATATCCTATAACTAAACAAATAATGGCCTTGAAACTCAAATCAAACTAAATCCCCAATTAAATTCAAAGATAACATATTAGACTATACAAATTTCGTATCGTAGCGTATCACATATCATATGATATGTATTGAGTATCGTATGATACATGACGTAGAGTACGATACCTAACCTGCCCCGATACAACCTTCCGATTCATATCATTTTCTTACCGTATACACTACATATTGTGTATTATACGATATTGACAACTATGGCTAATATTTTGACAATACATCTTATTAAAGTATGATGATAAGAATAAATATTTCCATTCTGGCTGATTTTAGGGATCCTATATTGTCATTGCCTTGAAACAAAACATCCATTTTAATGCTTTGAAGCATTCCTATGAGTGGCTTTGTTTTAGTAGCCATCTGACACAGAATGAAAGACGAAACTATGATTTATGATAGGATTGGAATTAGAGCTTCACAACCCAGGTGAATCTCTCACACACCATATGTTTCACAGATGAAAATTTCAAAATGCAATTAGGGTTGAAAGATTTCATTAGCTCATTCCTACTATTTTTAAGAAAGATCCTACAAGAGTACTTATAGAAAGAGGTCACGTGCACTACTAGTGCCTCAAGTGAAGAAAATAAAAGAAATAATAAAAGAATACTCGTGCACCGCATGTGCTCACTCAACTCACACACTCAACTAGTAAAGAACTACATCTAAAATCTGCTACGAATTGATCCAACTCAGGCTTTTCGTCTCCTGTGCGAATAGGTCTTCCAAGTGTTTGCTGGATCATCAATGTGCTCATTAATTTTCACCTGGTTAGAGAAAACTCGTCCTCAAGTTTTAAAATGTGACATCACAAAAAATCTCGAATGCGAAGATTGGACTAGATGTTGGTCATGGCTTCTATACTATAAACTGCAGCAAATATCCATTTCTTATAAAATGTCCTAGTCAAAAAGACTTATAGGGAATGATACTCACCTGTCAATGGTAACATGAAAAGCTGAATCAATGATGATTGTTGGATAAAGAAGTGACGAACTAGGACTACAGTGGCACTGAATCAAGCTCTACTCATGGCTTGTGCTCGGTCCCAATCTCTAGATTGAATATTGATCCAAGTTCGAACTTCAAACTTGATTCTGGCGCTGACACTGGTTCTTCTAGATGTACCTTTGGCCCTCGCTCAAGATTTGACTCTGAATCTGGCTCCGGATATAACTTTTATTTGGGCATAGCTGGCTTCGAATCTCACTTTTGCTTGGGCATAACTGGCTTCGGATCTGAGTTTTGCTTGGGCATAACTTCAGGTGGTGCAACAAACTTGCATGTGCTTCCTTTGTAAAAAAGTCAGCTGACTTTGATCTCCATAAAAATCTTCTTCACAATCTTGCTATCCATCATTAGGTTGGAACTTGATCATGGAGTGAAGGACGAGGCCAGTGTCGACAAGAGGGCGGGGGTGAGCGTTGGCTAAAGGACGAGGTCGAAGTCAGCTTTAGATCTTATTGGTGACGATTGGGGAGATGTGTCGATGACGAAATCTAGGGCGGTAATGGTATTGGTGATCAAATGCATTGTTAGAGGTTGGAGGGAGGGCGGAGGGGGAGCTGTTGGTGCGATTCCATGCGGAGACAGGAGGCGGCAGGTGCTGTTAAGGTTGACGACATAGGCGAGACAGTCAGCGACGTCGGGCTGGTTGTTAGGGAGAAAAAGAAGAGGGGAGAAAATAAGGTTAGGGTTCGGAGGAGAAGATGAATAATAACTTTTTTTATCAACAATACTGTTCACGATACGCAGTTTTTTTATTCATTCAAAGAAAACTACAAATATTTCGGAACTAGGGTTTTTTGGTTTTGTGGAGGAGATTAGGATTTTGACTCAAATACCAAATTTGACACAAAATGGTAGAGGAAACTAGGGTTTGCGGGATTGGAGAAGAAATTAAGAATTAGGGCTTCAACCCTGTTGAATCTCTCACCTATTTTATGCTTCACACATAAAAATTTCTAAACACAATTAAGATTTTAAAGTTTCAATAGCTCTTTTTCCAAGCAAAATCTTACAAGAGTATTTATAGAAAGAGGTCACGTGCACTACTCGTGTCTCAAATAAAGAAAATAAAAAAACGAATAAAACATACTTGTTCACCGTACGTTCACACACTCAACTAGTAAAAGAACTACAAACAAAGTTTATTACTACGAACATATCCAACTCAGGCTTTTCGTCTCGTGCGCGAATAGGTCTTTCAAGTCTTGGTTGGATCATCAATGTCCCCATCACCATCCTCTCTTAATTTGTCTTAAAACTCATTAATTTGGACCCCATTGTCTGGAATGGAGGATCTAAGTGGATGTTAGTTGCTTGACTAAGGCCATGCAATATCATGATATCTAGAAAGTAAATGGACATTTGCTCTGAATGACCGTAAGTTGGACCATCAAAAGCATCGTTTAAAGTATCAGTATCAGTATCCGCTAATAGTTTTTTAGTATCAATACCATCAATATCGACTGTTATTATCGACAATATTGACCTTGATATTGGTTGATATTATATGGTTAATATCATATTGGGTACCTCAAAATCTGATATGATAGTAGCGTTATATATGTGGATTGGCTGATAGTTGAAAATTGAAACCATGATCAAAAGCTTTTCAAATAATAGCGTTAACTATTTGTGTAGACTCTTTTCCGCATGGAAAATTTGTAGATTTCTTGTTGACACACGAGCTCGAAGCAAACAAGATTACCTCCCATCTTAACTTTCCTTGTTCTGTGGCATAACGAATTCTTGTTCATTAGGTTACCTTTGCTTGGATTTGGCATTAACTCCATTGACGGTTAACTAAATGTCCCTAAATTTCCGACCACGTTGGCCCGCGTCGTTTTTGAGCCTTCAAAACTACGCCATGAAAGTAGATATAGCATTGTTTAACCAGTTTCTTCAGCATGACGGGTTTTCATCATACATATCACCTTACATTTTGCATGACATCCCCTCACACACACATATGCGCGCACGCAAACACACATGCATACACATATATCTATGTGTGCGTGTGTATATGTGTGTGTAGATTAGATAAATATAGATATAAATAGTATAAACACTAACAAATTTAACATAAGCAGTATCCATAAAATTCTAAAACCTAACTGTAAACGTGTTAACAAGGTATATTCATGTCTTGCAACCAAACAAACAAAAACAACAAGGATTTACAAATAGTATATTATAAGTAATAAACATAATAAATGATATACAGATAAATTAGAACACACAAAACTCATAATTTTTATGTGCAAATTACAATATATATATATATATATGTATATGTGTGTGTGTGTGTGTGTATATATATATATATATATATAGAAAGAGATAGACATGTGTTCTTCCAAAAGGATTTGAGCTCGAATCCTTCCCACTCAAATTCAACCCTCCGACATTCGAATACAAAATTCACTCTGTTGAAGTTGATCTATATTATTTCAAGTATCTATAAACTAAAAATCAAGTATTTTAATACTTTTTGCCCATCTATCAAGCGACGCAAAATGGACGACCGAAAGTAGTGAGTTGGTTAGATCTATGTCTTTAGACATACAATTTTTGATCTGGCTATTTCATTATGATCTAAACATTTAAAAACCCCTACAAACCAATTTTAGTTAGGTTTCAAATGTTCTACGGCGTTAAACTAACCAACTCACTATTTAGGCCGTTCGTTTTTCTCCTACTTGATGGATGGGCAAAAAGTATTGAAAAAACTTGATTTTTGATTTATAGATACTTGAAATAATATAAATCAACTTTAACGGAGTGGATCTTGTATTCGAATGTCGGAGGGTTGAATTTGAGTGGGAAGGATCCAGACTTAAATCCTTTTGGAAGGGCACAAGTCTATCTCTCTCTCTCTTTATATATATGTTTATATATGCGTATACATGTGTGTGTGTGAAAAATTCTGAACCATGCATTAAATGACATCTTTATTCAACGGCTAATAAAATCAGTTTTTGATAACCACTTATGCATGGGTAAAAAGAGTCGGAATCGCGTGATTTTTGATTAGTAGCCTAATTAGTGTGTGTAGATCAAGAAGAACGGTTCTGATCATCCATGGGAGGGGTGGTTTGGGAGTTCGCACGAAGCTTCGGTGAGCTCGGTGCTCACCGGAATATTTCCCTATGTGTGTGTGTTTGGAAGGTAATTAATTTATTCATTCATCTTTGAAACTGTATCCACCAAATCCATTGTGAAGAGGGTAGTGAGAGGGCTCTGGCTGTGCATTGCCTCACTGCACAATTGATTCAGTTTATCTATTAGCAAAAGAGACTGATACATGCATGATACAATTGCAAAATCACACTTGATATCCCCCAATTTTCCATAATCCTTACAACTGGCTGATTTGCTGATTCGAGCTCACTCTCCAGTGATGTGGACATCCGACGACACCAGATGCCCCACGAGTTATTCGTTTTGTTGATCAGAGTCTGTATTGTTATTTATTTGAGTCGAGTATGTTTCTTCTTTGTTTTAGATCTGTATTTCTCTTTTTTTAGTCCCTCATCGACTATGTGGAGAACAGTCAAAGTCTGTAAGTCTATTTAAGGCATGGTATTGTACTGAAAAGAGAATGAAGATTATTAATGAAAAAAAAGTTTGAATTTTCTATTTGAAAATTTAAATATGAGAGTGTGAAACTCCTTTTCAAAATAGGATTTTGAGTGTGAAGCCTTATCCTCCATATCCTCCAAATCTTATTCCTTCATCTCCTCTCTCAATTTCCCCGCACCCTTCCTTTGTGCGTGAGCAATTCACAGCAAAAAGTTAGTTACGAGCCAAAATATTCACAAAGCTTAAAGACACAAGCAAAACCATTCATTTCTTCTCCCCTGTGGACCCCCACGTGACCCACGCTTTCCCTTTTCCCCTTTCTTCTCTATTTTTCCTCCCTACAACAGAGAACACCAAGGAAACTCAACAAATCCCCATTATAAATCCTCACCCAACAGCCATTAAACTACAATTAGTTACAACATCACAACCAATAAACCCTCTCCTTTCCTCTCCATGTTCTCCTACGCACGGCAACCAACACCCCCTAATTCTCCAACACCTCCCATCCTACTCTTCTCCAAACAAATCCATCAAGCTCGCAAGCTACCCTCGCATCCATCTCATCACCACGAGCTCCTCCACAAGTGCACCATCCTCGTCAACTTCAGCAACCAAGTCCATCACGACATCCACCGCCTGTCCTCGCATCCAAGCGCCACCAGCAAAGCCGAGGTCCACACGTTGATATCTCCCATCTTCCATCTCCCTGGCTCCTCTTCTCAATTGATCGTAGCCGCCTTACTCATGTTGGTTAGCTGCAATTGTTCACAAAGACAACACATCAACAAGGTCAGTATGAAGTTAACCACGAGGATCAATGCAAGTTCAGTTACAGATCACACATATTCAATGATCTACAAGTTCTGTTACAAGTTCAGTCAACAGCAGGCCAGATCTACAGTGTTTCAACAATCCTGAAACCATAAACATCAACCACAGATTCAGATAGGATTAACATCATCAAAGTAAATCAGCAAGGCAACAATATCCCGAGAACGGAGCTTCTCGGCAAGTAATTTCTATTTCAGCAATTCGATACTTATTGAGCTACATCGCACATTTATTCTCTAAATTTTTATCATGAATTCCTGCTGTCCACTAGATATTGTGAGCTTGTGTGTGAATCTGTTTCATACTCGTTAATCTATTGATTCTGATATTGACATTTGGACTTTGTTCAATTAACTGAATATTGCAATTGATCTCTTGAGACTAGATTTATTCAGGCTATGTTTGCAAATTATTATTAAAATCCATCGGTCACATTGTTAGTTTTATATTTATTTCCTACCGACGATCATATTATTGGGTGAAACGTTGCGAATTCAAGATCTATCACTGATACACCACACCATAGGGTCTCCCGTTTCACATCAGTTTGGTATTAGAGCATGGTTTGGTAGGAAACTTGTTAGAGGTATCATATTTTTTTTCTTTCATTGCATAAAAAAATTTATTTAAAAAAATTGAACTTTGTTTTAGGCATTTATTAGGAAAATTTATTTTGTTTTCTTTTGCATATTAAAAAAATTCTAAATTTTTTTTTCATCTAGTAACTCTCATCCCATCCCTATAGATTCCCAGCTTGCCACGGCACTTGCCGCCATAAGTGCTCAACTTGATAACCTGATTCAAACCACGGAGTCCTCTAATCAAACCCTGATAGGATCATCACTAAAGTCGAGAAGTCTGATAACACCAATTCTCCAGTGAATCCATACACCTCAAATGAACTAATTCAAATCATCGTTGGCAACGACAGATTAAAGAAAGGTATTCCAGTGATTAGGCTCGACCCTAAAAGAATCAAGCTTGAAAATCCTACTCTTTTAGTAGCCACGCCCGTGATAAAAGAGTCTAGCGACAGAGACTACTCTAAGCTCAGTCCCACGATTAAGTATTATAAGTGTCAAGGTTATGAATATGTTGCTGCCAACTGCCCAACTCCTATCAAAGTCGCTCAAGTTAGGGAACCACCTCTAATAAATTTAGAGCCACTCCTCCCTTACTACCAACCCACCTTCTTCACTTTCTTTACTGTCAACTCCTCCTGTCATTGTCTACTCTGGTCGTCAATATCTTCCTCCTCTATTGCCAACACCTACCGCTATGAACACGGAACTTGTTGATGTCCTCTTTGAAGAACCAATTTGCCAGGCGGAAGAATCTGAAAACTCAGACCTTGACGAAAAGACTATGGGTGATAAGCTTGAGGAGTCTAATACTTCGAGTCCTCTTGAAGTTGTTCCAGACATTACCGAGTTTACTGATATCTCTCCTAAAGACAGTGCTCTGAATTTCCCCGAAGTCAACCCTATCGTCAAGGAATCTATCGCTGTCTTTTCTGAAGACCACCTGGATAAGCTATTACTGATGCGTGATACCCAACACGCCATTGAGTTAATCCCAGGGGCAAATCTTCCCGACTTGTCACACTCTAGGTTGGATCCTACTAAGCAAATCGAACTTAAAGGGCAAGTTGATGAGTTGTCACTAGAGGTGAACCAATTGTACCTTATCCCAATAAACATCAGCTTTTATGAGGACAAATTTTGAAACTATATAGTGACAAAAGATGGTCAAATCAGGGATATTTTCATCTATAATCGATCTGCATTCGAAGACTTAAGAGATACCGTTATGAGAGAACCTCACAGTCTACAAAGTATTAACTTTTTCTCCCTTACGGTTAAACAAAAGGGTATTTTCACTCAGACTTTACCTGTTAAAATATCTCTTGTTATTATTAACAAAGTAATAGGTAAGCTAAATGCTGGTACGCCTAGTCATCCTTTTTGATAGAGGTCGTGAGTATTGTTGACCCACTAAACCAAGTGCCAAATTTTTTTCCATCAAATAGGGAGTCAAGTTACTCTTTTGCATATGTAGGCACTAAAATGAGATCCCTGCTATCGTTCATTCTAGAGTATTCTGAGTCTGCCTATTTAAGTATGCATCACATTTTCATACACGTGCACGATCTACACACGAGAAATCAGTGATATATTTGAATAATGCAACACTAACTGTAATTTATGAACTTGTATGAGGAAGTTATTTAAAACTTTTAGTGTTGACAACTTAAGATGGTTCGGATTTGTCCGAAACGGTTCCCCCGGGAACTGTTAATGTTTGCATGCTGTAGTGTTGGATTTTTGAAATCTTGTAGAATTCAAATTACAATATTCATGTTATATCTTTTAAAGATTTCGAGATTAGTCCTATTTTCAATGTTAGGTATTCAGTGGATTACATGTATTTGATTTTAACCTTAACAACCTACTTGTTGTAAGCCCTCGCTGAGCCATTTTTTATGAGAGTCCCCACATTGAGTCCACTCCCAGATATTCATCCCAATACAGCAGTGAAATGTGATAAAATTTTAGATGATTAAATTATCTGGTGTATTCAATGATATCTGATTGTTTAAAATGAATATTACCTATTGAGTGGTGAGTTGCAGCAGGTAGACCTAGTTGTGTTGAAGCATTACGGGAGCTTTCTACATCAAACTCGACGGAGTCGAGTTTTCTCCCACCTGGAGAGAATGATGCGGACATCCGACGACACCAGATGTGCCACGAGTTATTTGTTTTGTTGATCAGAGTCTGTATTGTTATTTATTTGAGTCGAGTACGTTTCTTCTTTGTTTTAGATCTATATCTCTTTTTTAGTCCCACATCGACTATGTGGAGAACAGTCAAAGTTTATAAGCCTATTTAAGGCATGGTATTGTACTGAAAGGGAATGAAGATTATTGATGAAAAAGTTTGAATTTTCTATTTGAAAATTTAAATATGAGAGTGAGTGTGAAACTCCTTTCAGAATAGGATTTTGAGTGTGAAGCGTTATCCACCATATCCTCCAAATCTTATTCCCTCATCTCCTCTCTCAATTTCCCCGCACCCTTCCTCTGTGCGTAAGCAATTCACAGGAAAATAAAATTAGTTACAAGCCAAAATATTCACAAAGCTTAAAGACACCAGCAAACCCATTCATTTCTTCTCCCCTGTGGACCCCCACGTGCCCACGTCTTTCCCTTTTCCCCTTTCTTCTCTATTTTCCTCCCTACAACAGAGAACACCAAGGAAACCCAACAAATCCCCATTATTAATCCTCATCCAACAACCATTAAACTACAATTAGTTACAACATCAGAGCCAATAAACCCTCTCCTTTCCTCTCCCTGTTCTCCTACGCACGGCACAACCAACACCCCCTAATTCTCCAGCACCTCCATCCTGCTCTTCTCCAAACGAATCCATCAAGCTCGCAAGCTACCCTCACATCCATCTCACCACGACGAGCTCCTCCACAAGTGCACCATCCTCGTCAACTTCAGCAATCAAGTCCATCACGACATCCACCGCCTGTCCTCCTTGCATCCAAGCGCCACCAGCAAAGCCGAGGTCCACACGTTGATATCTCCCATCTTCCATCTCCCTGGGTCCTCTTCTCAATTGATCGTTGCCGCCTTACTCATGTTGGTTAGCTGCAATTGTTCACAAAGACAACACATCAACAAGGTCAGTATCAAGTTAACGACAAGGATCAATGCAAGTTCAGTTACAGATCACACACATATTCAATGATCTACAAGTTCTGTTACAAGTTCAGTCAACAGCAGGCCAGATCTACAGTGTTTCAACAATCCTGAAACCATAAACATCAACCACAGATTCAGATAGGATTAGTATCATCAAAGTAAATCAGCAAGGCACCAATATCCCGAGAACGGAGCTTCTCGGCAGGTAATTTCTATTTCAGCAATTGGATACTCATCGAGCTACATCGCACATTTATTCTCTAAATTTTTATCATGAATTCCTGCTGTCCACTAGATATTGTGAGCTTGTGTGTGCATCTGTTCAATACTCGTTAATCTATTGATTCTGATATTGACATTTGGACTTTGTTCAATTAAGTGAATATTGCAATTGATTTCTTGAGACTAGATTTATTCAGGCTATGTTTGCAAATTATTATTAAAATCCATCGGTCACATTGTTAGTTTTATATTTATTTCCTACAGACGATCATATTATTAGGTGAAACGTTGCGAGTTCAAGATCTATCACTGATACACCACACCATAGGGTCCCGTTTGACATCATCCAGTGACAGGTCTTTAGAAGAATGTTAATATCTTCATACAGTCTTCTGAACGCCATCTCCTTTTTCTGATGATTGAAAATCCTGCTATTTCTTTCATGCCAGATATGCCATATTGCTGCCGTAAATGCTAGTGCTGATTCCTTATTTCTGCCTTTTAAATCTTTGCTGTATGTTTTGAGCCTCAATTTCAAGTTCTGAAATATTAGGGTTCAATTCCAATTTAAGCTTACATAAGCCTAGAGATAGGAAGAATATGTACAGGAAAAGCATGTTCTTCACTTTCTGCAGCACTCTCACACAATACACACCCATTGCCTTGTATAGTTTGAAATGACTCCAGCCTGGTTCTGGTCAATAACTTATCATGAATAGCTCTTAAGGTGCAGGTTGACATTTTGGGACTTGAATAGGGATTCCAGATTAATGAATATGGTGGAAATTGTGGATGATGTCCCTCACCACCTTCCAAGCAGAATTGAAACTGAATTCCCCTTGTTGGGAGCAGCAGCCCAGTACCAGGAATCCTCACCCTCATGTATCTGGATATTCAATATTTGTGTCCATATATCAGCAAAAAAAGGCACAGTGCAAACCCGTTGGTTATTGATGATTAATTTGCTCACAGTCCCGTGAGATGCTGATGAAGAGTTATGTATACCAAGCAAATCAATAGGTCTTTGTCCATTGATCCAAGGGTCATGCCATAGGGAATTTTTTGTTGGCCTGAACCTATAGTCTTGTGCATGTGTATCATCAGTGCAGTGTTTCTCATATCTGTCATGAGCTTCCAGGTTCCAGAATCCATGAGTGATACCGGTGCATACCAAATAGAATGATTCTTAATATAATTCTGTTTCATCCATAGAGCCCATAAAGAATCAGATGTGCAGCATCTCCAGATTAAGTTCAATCCTGCTGCCTTGCAAATATATGAGAGATTTCTGATACCTGCTCCCGTTCAGTCTTGGGCTTGCATGTTGCTTCTCAACTCCACGCATGCATCTTCCCTGTCCATAAGAATCTAGCTGCCATTGTTTCCAACTCCCGACACACTGATACAGGAAATTTATATGCTTGATACCAGTATGACAAAGTGTCGTATATGACAGTTCTGATTAACTCCAATCTGCCAGGAGAGGATAGAATTTTGCTTTGCCATCCCTCCATCTTAGTCCCGCACTTGTCAATTAATGTTAATAGTCTCTGGCCTTCAGATAATTAACTGACAAGGTAATACCCAGATTAGTAGGTAGAATTCCTTTGGATATCCCAAGCAAGTCTATCGACTCCTGCTGATCCTGATAGCCTTTGCTAAAGAAAACTTTGCTCTTTTCCATTATTAATGGCAAGACCTGTGTTAAGTGCCAATCTTCAAATAAATCTGATAATTTCTCGAAGGATCTTTTGTTGGCTTTGCAGAATATATATATATATATATATATATATATATATATATATATATATATATATATATATATGTATGTATATGTATATATATATATATATATATATATATATATATGTATGTATATATATATATATATATATATATATATATATAAAGAGAGAGAGATACTTGTGTCATTCCGGAAGGATTCGAGCCCAAATCAACTCACTATTTAGGCCGTCCGTTTTCTCCTACCTGATGCATGGGCAAAAAGTATTTAAAATACTTGATTTTTGATTATAGATACTTGAAATAATATAGATCAACTTCAACAGAGTGGATATTGTATTCGAATGTCGGAGGGTTGCATTTGAGTGGGAAGGATTCGGCCTCGAATCCTTTCGGAATGACACAAGTCTATCTCTCTCTCTTTCTATATAATGTAAATCAACTTCAACGAAGTGGATCTTGCATAGGGTTGTATTTGAGTGGGAAGGATTCGGCCTCGAATCCTTCCGGAATGACACAAGTATTTGGGGTAGGCTACATGAACCAAAAGAGAATTACGCTGGATCGGGCACATGGATCAACTTTCTCCACTTATTCCTATCGAGCAATATGCCTTCATTAAGACCTTTAGCCTCTATATCTTGTCGTATCACCTCCATCCATATTTTCTTCGGTCTTCTCTGCGCTCTTTTAACCTGCCCTAATTTGATACGCTCTACTCGTCGGACTGGCGCATCTGTAGGTTTACGTCGCACATGACCAAACCATTGTAGGCAGTTTTCTGTCATCTTCTCTTCTATAGGGGCTATACATATCTTAGTACGAATATTCTTATTTTTCACCTTATTTCTACTCGTGTTACCACACATCCAACGAAGCATGCACATCTCTGCTACACTCATCTTCTGGTCATGATATCTCTTTATAGCCCAACATTCTGTGCTTTATAACAAAGCTGGCCTAATAACAGTCCGATAAAACTTTCCTTTCAGCCATAACGGAATGTTATGGTCGCATAAAATTTCTGTTGCACTCCTCTATTTCAACCAGCCGGCTTGGATCCTATGGTGACATCATTATTGATCTTCCCATCCTTTCGGATAATAGAACCCAAGTACTTAAAATGACTGCTCATCGGTATTCCTTATCCGTCTAGTGTCACAATACTATAATCTCAGATTCCATGTTTACTGAATTCGCATTCTATATACTCTGTTTCGACCTTAATCTAAAACCTCGAGATTTTATATTTTGTCTCCATAGCTCTAATTTAGCATTTACCCCAGCTCTCGTCTTATTGATTAGGACAATATCATCAACAATAGCATACACCATGATATCTCATCCTGAATAGCTCTAGTAAGCTCATCTATCACTATGACAAATAACAATGGACTCAATGCAGATCCTGATGCAATCCAATTGTGATAGAAAAATCACTTGTTATGCCTCCACAAGTTTGACATTTGCCACTACTCCATCGTACATGTCCTTGATTATGTCAAATATTTGATGGGAATTCTCTTTTTCATCAATGTCCACCATAATACCTCTCATGACACCTTATCACAAGCTTTTTCTAAATCAATAAAGACATATGCAAATTTCTTCTCTCGAAATCGCTCTATAAGTTGACGAAGCAAATGAATAACCTCTGTCGTCGATCGCCTCGGCATGAACCCAAACTGGTTCTTTGATATTTTAACATTCTACTTTAACCTGTGTTCAATTACCCTTTCCCAAAGCTTCATGGTGTGACACATAAGTTTTATTTTACGTAGCTTGAACAACTCTGGATATCACCTTTATTCTCATAGAGAGGTACTCAGGTACTCTTCTTCCACTCATTTGGCATCTTTTAGTTAGCCAGATCTTGTTAAAGAGTTTGTCAGCCATCTCACGCCTATCTCTCCTAAGCATCTCCATACCTCAATAGGAATTCCATCTGGACCAACAATTTTTCTTGACTTCATCTTCTTCAATGCCTTTTTAACTTCAAATTCACTAATTCTGGGCATATAATTACGGTTCATATTCTGATACTGAATGATAAGGTCAACCAAATCTTGAGTAGAACTACCATTGAACAATCTGTCAAAATACCCTCTCATCTTTCTTTGATTTCTTCATCTCGAATTTAAACCTTCTGATCCTCATTTTTGATAGACCTCACAGTACATAAGTCTTTAGTTTTTCTCTTCCCTTATTCGAGCAATTTTATATATATCCTTTTCAATCTCTTTGGTGTCCAACTTCTCATACACTTCTTTGTGCACTTTAGCTCTTGCATTCTGAAGCTTTCTTAGCCTCCTTTTGGCTAGCTTATACATCTCAAAACTCACTCTATCATAATTTTTTTAAATCTCTGAAAGAGTTACGTTTATCTTAGCGACAGCTTTTACCTCTTTATTTCACCATAATGTGTCCTTACATGGTGGAGCACCACCCCGTGACTCACCAAGTACATTTTTAGCTACTCTTTTAATGCAGCTAGAAATTTTGTTCCATGTTATATTGGAATCATCTTGGGCTTTCCAATCTGCTTCATCTACCACTCAATTTACAAAGACTCATTGGTTACCTTTTTTTAGCCGCCACCACTTAATCTTAGGATCTAACGTAAATGTAATCTTTTTAAATCTCTTTCTAATCCGAACATCTAAAACTAAGAGTATATGTTGGGTTACTACACTCTCACACCGGTACTACCTTACAACCAATGCAATTACCTCTATCTACTCTCCTAGTTAAAAGAAATCTATTTGGCTCGCACTTGATCACTTCTATAAGTGATCAAGTGAGACTCTCTCTTCCTAAATCAAGTATTCGCTAAGATCAAATCATAGGACAAAACAAAATCTGAATCGAGTTACCTAGTTTATTTCTTTCCCCAGAACAAATTCTTCATGTATACTATCAAATCCATAACGACTAGTTTCTGCATGCCCATTCAGGTCACCGGTTATAAAAAATTTTCTCTAATGGGTATCCATTGCACTATCTCATCTAAATCCTCTCAAAATTGACGCATACTAAACTCATCAAGTCCTACTTGTGGTGCATAGATATTAATAACATCAAAAATTTCTCTACCTAAAGTAAGTTTAGCTAGTAAAATACTATCACCCTTCCTCCTAGCCTCCACTACATTCTCAAGCAATTGTTTATCTGTGATCACATCCACCCTATTACGATTTCTATCTCTACAGTATACTAAAATTTATAACCCCAACTCTATAATTCTATCTTTTTCATTTACCCACTTAGTCTCCTGCACACACAAAATACTAACATGCCTTCTAACTATAGCATCAACTAACTCTACTAATCTACTTGTAGAGAACCTATGTTCCACGATGCTAACCTAATCCTATATTCATGAGCTAACTTTTTTACCCTCACCCGCTCATAAAAGTTGTGGGAACCCTTACAAATTTGACACCACATCCGGGCGCCGATGTGGCGCGTCGCTTCTGAACAACGACCTAGCAACCCTCGCCCACTTTCACTACACCCGAACTCTGATGTAGCGCGTCGCTCAATAATGAACGCCCCTACGAAATTTAGTTCTTGGTTCATGTTCATAGTATGTGACAATGTTTTACGTTGGCTGTCATAGGCCTAGCACAACCCTCCTCCTTTATCCTAGCTTGGGACAGGCAGTGAACGGTGCAGTGGCGGAGTTAAGAATGAAATAAAGAGAAATGAAAAAAATGAAAATGAAAGAAACATGAGTGACTAATTTAAATCCACGTAATAGAGAATTAATTTCAAGTTAATCAAACCCAAGAATCACTTTCCTCTTATTAATCTTTCTGTTTTTTTATGTTATTTCTCTCTTTTTTGTCTTTTACTTTTGATTGGAAGAATACTGCGAGGACACAAAGCATATCTTGTGAGAAATAGAGGGTCCCAGAGGAGAAAGAAAAATGAGTTTCTTTCCTTACCTTACCGAAGTCAAGTCAACAATAGAATTAATATCACCTGTTCGATCCTTTTTTGCAATCCAATGACGGACATTCGAGCTCACAAATTTAAATCGTTGCAAATAGTTTGCGGCCAAAAAATTCCTACAATACATGTACACACACATTTACATGTGTGTGTGTGTTTCATCCGCCATAGTGTCTGTTATTTACTTAATATCCTGACATGTTTACAAGATATCGTATACAGTATCCCACATGTGATAGCTTTGGCTGCCATGTAGCTAACACCTGCTATTAGAACCTTAATTTCAAGTAAAACCAATCATAGAGATTTGGCCCTTTGTGGATGTTCACTTGAAAACAGTGTCGTTAAGTCCGTATCAATGATATTAATTAAATATTTCAAAGCTAACTACTACAAACGAATATAGCAGTGACTTCAGGTCGATTCCACAAAGATATTTTGTTGTTAAACTTGATTAAAGACGGTTTAAAATTAATGATTTATGAAACCAACTGTTTTTAAAAACAGAGAAATCTAAACTTACTTGATTCTAACTAATCATAATTGACTGTTCACTAAGAAAGAAATCTAATTTTTTTAGCAAGTTCTTGGGTTTAGAATCAATCTATATTTCATGATTCGAATTGCAATATCACACAAATATTGTTCTTATTCATCTAGGCATACCCTATCTACTGTAATACTACAAGAGTATCAATAGGCATGCGTTATCTCAAAGTAAAGAGAACAAAAAATATAATGCATATGTAAACTCTAATCCTAGGCATAAACTATCTCTTGAGTAGCAATCTAAAACCATAGTACATCTCGGATTTAAGCAAATCTTGATAATAACATCAAAATATAAATTGACCACTTCATTAGATTTCATCATCACCCAAGAATTAAATATTTAGCTACTCATATGCTTAGCAATACTCATAAATAATTCAATTAAATTCATTGCAAGAAAAGAGTAATACAATTTTTTTTATTAAAACAAAAGATAAAGTGGAAAGAAGATTAACAAAGAATCCAGTACAACTTTTTAACTGAACCAAGAGAGAATAAAACAAAAGAAAAGAGGTAAATATCTGATTACTTATGTCACGCATATGACTTAAACCACAAGCTTCTGATCGAGTTCTCTTCTTCTCCTTCCTCTGGATTGAGAGCCGAGCTTCTGATCTTCTTCTCTCTGGATTGAGAGCCAAGCTTCTGATCTGAGATCTCGCCGCACCTCTTCTCTTGGATCTCCTATGCTGGTTCTCTTGATCCCCCTTTGGATCTCTCTGCTGGTCCTTTTATAGCTGAAGTCGGTGAGAGATTTTATGGTTTTTTTTTAATTTTGATTTGGGGTTTCCATCTTATCTCTTCAGTGTTTCATATTTTCACCAATTCTTTCTTTTCTTTTTCTCCATTGTCACTTGAATGAATCCACATTCGTTGGTTTGATTTGAATTAAAATTGATTTGGATTTTGGGATTGAAATGCTCCTTCTGATGCTATGGATTTGAATTTCGAATTTGGGATTTGATCAATCCTTATCATGTGAGAGTCTGTTGGCTGCAGGTTCAAAATTCGGATTTTGGAATTTGTCTTCTGGATTGGAATTTGCTAGAACTTGGGACTTTGAATTTCATTTTCAATTGGGCTTAGATCTTTGAGAAATTTAGCATAGGATGGAACCTATTTGATGGCATCTAGAAGGGGTAAATTGATTTGAACTTGTTTAAACAACTCCATCAACTCGTCCATACGAACACTTTTCTTGGTGAACGGAGATGGAGTGTTGGCTTCTAGAGTCGCTGAAAAAGGGGCTTTTGGGATGTATGATGTTGGCAATTCTTTCTTCTTGTCTTTCTTCTTGTCTTTTTTCTTATTCTGGTTAGGGTTTTCTTTCCTATTGTTCTTCCTTTCATAGACAATGGTAGGATTTCGGCTAACTGCAATGCTAACTTATTCATCTTGAAGAGTTGTCGCAGCCTTAACTTGCTCATGAATCTGATTGGAGGATTGAGTATTGGCAGGCCCAGGCTGCCCCTAGATTTTCTATAGCTTGGCTTGACAATGTTTCATTTTCACTTCTAGTTATTGCTTCAGCCAGTTGACCCATTTGGGTTTCTAGCTGGCAATGGACTGTGTATGTGAATGGAGCAACTGCGTATTCGTTTCTAAACCCTTGAGAGTGCTTGCAACACCTTATCTTCAAAGGAAGGTTCGACTGAGGAGGGGCTGGTGCTTATGCTCTAAAGAAGGTGTTGGGTTGAGAATATTGAGCCCTAAATGGTTGAGAAAAGTTCTGAGGTGGTTGAGATTGGGATCTCCAAGAGAAATTGTGATGGTTTCTCTATTCAGGATTGTAAGTATTGGAAAATGGATTGTTAACTGGCCTAGAGAAACCTTGAGCTGCTTGAACTTGTTTTTGAACAAATTTTGAGTATTGTGCAGTCATGAGACAATCATTAACAAAGTGGGTTTGACTAGAACAGAGAGAACACACTTCCTTCTGTGTGGGTGGTGTGAAGATTGAGACTTGACCTCATCTTGTGGAAAAAATTTGGTCCAATTTTTGGGTTAACAGGTCCACTTTACCGTTGATGTCTACCGAGTGTCCTGACTTATAAACACCACTTTTTTTTGGGTGATAGTAAATGTGGATCTGTCAGATCGAAAAACAGAAGCATGATATATGGAATTATCACTCAAAGTATCAAAAAGTTCTCATGCTTCATCCTCATTTTTTGTCATGATGTGCTGCCGCACGATGCGTCTACTATTTAGCGGTATGGTTAGGATAAACTATTGTAAAAATATTACACAATTGCCATTTGGGCACAATATGGTGGGGGCACTTTCTCAAGAGGTCCCTACATCTCTCCCAGGTATCATGAAATAGCTTACCAAGATTTTGGAGATAACTGATGATAGCTCTACACATGGTTTGCTTGACCTATTGGGTAGTATTTCTTCAGGAATTCCTTTTGCATTTGATCTCAAGTTTGAATGGTCACATTTAGAGTCCCAAGCCAATATTTAGCTGTCTTTTAGAGAAAAAAGGAAAAGGGTGAGCCTAAGTGCGTCATCAGAAAATTTTGGATCTTAATGGTGGAATACACTTCTAAGAATTCATCTAAGTGTTTATAGGGATCCTTTTTATTCAGTCCATAGAACGATGGGAGAAGTTTGATTACACTGGACTTAATTTCATAATGATTTGCATTCGTATTGGTGATACGAATGCAAGAAGTTGTGGTGTATGTGGAAGGAGTAAAGTACTCCTTCATTGGCTTAGCAGTGAAAAGTTCTTCAGCCATAATAATGGGTGGTGTTCTAAATCTAAGAATTCATTCTGGTTCAGGATTGAAAGGAATCAAATCAGGATTTTGAGACCTTCTACCTAGCATATACCAAGTGATTTTTTTAAAATTGAACTAGTAATCAACATCAAGTCTTCAGAACCAAGGTTAATCCTAGACATAACTAGACAACTCCTAACTGATTTGGTCTGATTGTAGGTTTATCGATTAAACCCGTTAAATAAGCGACTTGGTTCTTCTTCCAGGCCGGGTACTTACTAGTTTCAGTCACCCTTTCTAGACAAGAAAGCTCCTCGATCCTTCCTCCAGGGCAGGTACCGCTGCAATGGCTAAGTCACCCTTTCTAAACAAGCAAGTCCTCTCCGCGAACTTGAAAGTGTTCACTGGAGTTATCCTACAGCGAGTCCATCTAATTGAGCTCGAAAGTCCTTTGGGGCCAACGTCTAGTAAATTTTATTTAAAAGGTTTAGGTCAATGCAAATGAAGTTGGTGCTTTTTGGGCTAAGAAGGGTGATGAGATCCCCACCTTATGTTGTTTATGGGTTGTGCCCTTAAGATGTGTTAAAATATGAACACAAATAAAATGCAACAAGTCATATGCAACAACTCAAATTGTGGTCATTAACTAAATGCATGAATTGTGCAATTTTTTAGCGTTGTAGCAACCCTGCAGAAGATAGCAACAAAAAATATATATTTATGTAATTGCCAACCTACAAAAAACAACACAATAATTTTCTAAATGCAAACTAAATGATGCATGTCCAAAGAAAAACCAGTTTCTACTCTTGAAATGTCTTTTTTTTATTTGTTTAAGTTTTTAAATTAATGATCGGAAAAAAATTAAAAAAAGAGGAAAGATCTAACTGGTTTATGAATTTCAAAAACTTTTAAGTCCTTGATTTTGCTCCTTCAGTTAACTCCTTTGCTCTTGTTGTACCTGAGAAAAGAAAAAAAATTAGTTTCTATCTTAATAAAGAAAACAAGCAAAAATCTCACTAGCAACGACGCCAAATTTTTTCACTTGAAAACAGTGTCGTTAAGTTCATAACAACAATACAAATTAATATTTCAGTGCTAACTACTACAAACGAATATAGCAGTGAGTTCAAGTCGATTTCACAGGGAGATTTTATTGCTAAACTTGATTGAAGATAGTTTAAAAATAATGATTTGTGAAACCAACTGTAAAAATAGAGACCAATCTTAACTTGATTTTAAACTAATCCTAATTGACTATTCAATGAGAAAAGAAATTAATTTTTTTAGCAAGTTTTTGGGTTTAGAATCAATTATATTTCATGGTTTCGATTGCAGTATCACACAAGTGTTGCTCTTTTTCATCTAGGCATACCTATCTACTGTAATACTACAAGAGTATCAATAGGCAAATGATATCTCAACGTAAAGAGAACAAAAAATATCATGCATATGTAAACTCTAATCATAGGCATAAACTATCTCCTGAGTAATAATCTAGAGTCGTAATCTATCTCGAATATTAAGCAAAACATGATAATAATATCAAAATATAAATCCACCACTTCATATAGATTTCATCACCCAAGAATCAAATATTTAGCTAGTCATATTCTTAACAATGCTCATAAATAATTTAATTAAATTCATTGCAAGAAAAGAGTAATACAACTTTTTTTATTAAAACAAAAGAGAGTGGAAAGAAGAGTAACAAAGGATCCAATAAAACTTTTTAACTGAACCAAGAGAAAATAAAAAGAAAAGGAGAGGTAATATCTGATTACTTAAGTCACGCATGTGACTTAAACCACGGGCTTCTGATCGAGTTCTTTTCTCTTTCCCTCTGGATTGAAAGTCGAGCTTCTGATCTTCTCTCTGGATTGAGAGCCGAGCTTTTGATCTGAGATCTAGCCGCGCCTCTTCTCTTCGATCTCCACTGCTTGTTCTCTTCGATCCCCCTTTGGATCTCTTTGTTGGTCCTTTTATAGCTGAAGTCGATGAGAGATTTTAGGGTTTTTTTTTTCAAATTTGATTTGGGTTTCCATCGGTGTTTCAATTTTTCACCAATTCTTTCTTTCTTCTTCCCCGCTGTTACTTCAATGAATTCACATCCGTTGGTTTGATCTGAATATAAATTGATTTGAATTTTAGGATTGAAATGCTCCTTCTGATGCTGTGGATTTGAATTTCGAATTTAATCAATCCTTATCATGTGAGAGTCAGTTGACTGCAGGTTCAAAATTCGATTTTTGGGATTTATCTTCTGGATTGGAATTTGCTAGAGCTTGGGACTTTGAATTTCATTTTCAATTGGACTCTTGTTGGCTTTGAATTCGCCATGTGTTTGTATTGAATTGCCCAAATGGAATTTTGAACTCTGTTGCTTTGTCTTGGCTGTCCCTTGAATTTGGTCGTGCCATGCCCTGTGCTGCTGCTCTGCCCCTTGCTCAATTGTTACTTTGGCTTTGCTCTATGTGTCACATTAGCCATGGGCTTCAGTTGCTATCCCTTGTGCATGTGGGCTGCTCATGTGGTGGCTGCCCCTTGGGTGCTTGTGTAAGGGTGTCAAATGTGCCGGGTCGGCCCGGCAACTCGAACGGGCACGGCCCGGGGTGGCCGTGGCCGTGGCCCAGCCCACGAAGGACCCAGGCCGTGTCAAATGTGCCGGGCTGGCCTGGCAACCCGAACAGGCACGACCCTAGGTGGCTGGCCCCAACCCAGCCCACGAAGGACCCGGGCCAGACTCGGCTTGGGTCCGAGTAGAGGCTGGGTTGGCCCCGGGTCTGCCAAAGGCGGCCCAAGGCCCGACCGCGCCAGGCCCGGGAATCCCAACGGCTATAATAGCGTTGGGTACCAGGCCCAGGCCAGCCCGGCCAATTCCCCAACGGCTATTATAGTCGTTAGGGGCGGGGGTTTCTGCAAATTTTTTTTGCAGAAACCCCCCAGATCAGCCCCAACGTCTATTGTAGCCGTTGGGGGTATTTGCAATTTTTTTTGCAAATACCCGAACGGGTATATGGCTGTTTTATTGGTTTTTTTGCAAAAAAGATTGCAAAAAATTATTCTTCTTCTCCTTTATAAATACTTCATCTTTTTCACCCCATTTCGTCACAAGAAAAATCTCTTAAATCTCCAAAAAATTTCTAAAATTCTCAAGTCCTCAAGCTCTACAAGTTTTCTCTACAAACTCTACAAGCTCTTAAGTTCACAAGGTCTCAAGCCTCAAGTCCTCAAGCTCTACAAGCTCTTAATTCGGTATTTATATTCTTGTAAAATTAAAAACTAGCAAAAAAATAGATGCCAATTATTAGTCAGCTGGAACTAGTCAAGCTTCTAATTTTAGATTTCGTGGTAATTTTAGTTTTAGTACTGATCAGTGGGAAGCCCTAAATTTGCCACTGGACGACATTCCACAAATTTCATTCACACAATGCACAGATTTTAATGCTTCTTCTAATATACCTAGCACTGTTCCTTATATACCTATTATTTTTCGTATTCGATGCATTTGTCATATTGTTAACTTGTGTGCACAAGATGCTTGAAATTAATTAATGATTATATTTAAAAATTAGGAGATGCTATTATATTTATTAAAAGTAGCGGCCCAAAAACAAACCTTTAGACAAATTTGTTCGGGCTTAGGTTACTTGCTAAAAAATTACCTCAAGATGTAAGAACTCGTTAGAACTCGACATATAATATGTAAGTGATTCCTTACAAGAAGGCAATAAATAGGTTCATTTCTGTAGAATTGTCTAACTGTTTTATTTCTGATGAGGAATGGAAAATTTGTGAGTGAATTTGTGAATTTTTGAAAAAATTTGAAACTAACAAAATTATTTTTTGGTATTTATTATCAAATGACAAGTTTAGTATTTATGAGTTAACTGAAATGAGTGAAATATTTTCTCAACGTAGAAATAATGATTTTGTTAGAGATATTATTGCTCCCATAAAAAAATTTAATAAATATTTTAAAGAATTTTTTTATTTTTTATTTTGTTGTTATTATGAATCCTACGATTAAATTTAATGGATGTAAATTTTTACGTGAAATTTTTTAAGAAAGAATGGATTATGAGGATAATCTGCCCTAATGTGGGCAGATATTGATTCTTCTATAAATAAGTTGTATGATTTTTATGAAATTACTTATGAAAATAAACCATCTTCTTCTTCATCTCAAACTTTTTCAGCATCTAGTAGTAGAAGTTCATTTTTCAGGTCTTTTATCAGCTTTCAAAAAATCTAGAACTTCTGATTCTTTAAATGGACTTCATTATTATATTCAACGTGCCATAACTCCTGAGATTGATCCAGACTCATGATATAATTTTAATATTTTGACATGGTGAAAATCACATGCATCAACTTATCCTGTGATTTTCATCATGACACTTGATTTATTAACTTCTCCGGCATCTAAAGTAGCATCAGAGTCTGCTTTTAGTACATGTGATCGAGTACTGATTGATATGAGGAACCTTCTGATGTCGGATGCAATCGAGATGACCTATGCAGGAAGGACTGGCTGGATGTGAAAAAGAGAAGTCAAAATAAAATAATTGACGATCTCATCGAAGATTCTCCAGAAGACTCCTCAGAAGATGAATGAAGACTTGTATTTTTTTATTTATGAATGATAAAATGTACGAAGACTTGTACTTTTTTAATTTATTAATGATAAACTTTAAAAAAATTAATTTATGCTTCAAGTGTATTTGTATGCATTATCCATTTTATTGGATCATTAATAAAAATTTTACATGTTCATTTCACAACTTGTAATTTCTTTTAGCAATTTTTTCACAACTTGGATCAGTAATTTTTTAGAATTTTTTAGAATTTTTAGAGTTTTTAAGAGTTTTTTTATTTTTTTATTTTTTTTAAATAAGACCAGTTCGGCACGACCCGGGTCTAGCCCAGGTCCGGGTCACCTGGGTCGTGGGCAGGACTCGGGTCCAGAAATGGAACCTGGGTCCGGCCGCCCCCTTTTGCCGGGCGGGGCGGGCGGGCTGTTGGCCCGCCTGGCCCGGCATGACCCACTTGACACCCTTATACTTGTGATGACTCTCATGCTCACAACATCTCTTTTGCTGAGCTAATTTAAGGAATTCTGAAGCTAATCTTTCTTATTTTCTACTAATACCTGCAAGTTAGAATATTACAATATCATTGTCACGTTTATACAATTTTAATTCATCCAATCATTTAATAAATGCTTTAATTGATAAGGATTTTTAGATTTATCAGTGAAGCTTTCTCGAATTTGAGTGGTGCTTTGATTATGGCAATAAGTTTTTGTAGAGAGGGAGATAAGGAGAAATTTTAGGAGAGAGAAGCATAGGAGCAGTCATAAGAACTGTTGTAAAATGCCTCAAAAAGCTCTGCTAAAGCGGAGCTCTATCGCGAAACAACCAATGTGTGCTTTGCTTCGGCTTAAAGCTGTAGTTGAAATGTCTCTGGCACATTTTACGGACTTGGAGTCCGTTTCGACTCACTTTTTAGCGCGCAAAAGTTAGACAAATGTGTATTCTTCGATTTATTAATTCTCTCACCTCTTTATGGTCGCAACCGTAGATAACAACTATATTGGCAAGTAAAACAACTTGTAATGACAATAAGTTCCTACAAGTCTTCAAAAGCTTATTTCTTAATTATTTAATAGTTTTGGTTTAACTTTCTCTCATTATTTTTTTTCAAATTTCTTAATTATTTATATTGTATGCCTTTTTAATTCTTATACTAATGTTCATTGTTATCTTCACTATTTAAAATATTAAAATGATGAATTCTTTGTTTTTTTTAATTCTTATACTAATGTTCATTGTTCATCGTTATCTTCTCTTATCTTAGCAAGTTTATGTCTCTCTATTTCTGTTAAGCTGTTAGCTTATATAAATTGTCATAAACTTTAGGTTTAGCTTCTAGCCTATACTGACAACTTTCTTTGCTTCCATCTTTTCTAACTTATAATTTAAAACTTTTTGTCATTCTACACTCGTGCCAATCTTTACAAGGCAGCCTCTTTGATTAATCACTTTATGGACCTTGCCATTCATTTAACTGATCCAGTAAAGCAGGTAGCTATCCTAATTCTACTATCACGGACAAGCTTCTTATCCTTCCCTTTCCTATAATCACTAACCTATGTCGATTTGACACTAAATCTTCCTTTGAAGTCCATGTCCCGCCCTTGCTGTCTTATCATTGCACAGGTATGGCATCGGTGCAACCCATTGGTGTAATGCCTGAGCTAACTAGTCTTGTTCACTTATTGTTGCAGTGGGATAGTGTGGCACAATGGGGATGCCGCAACAAATATTTTTTTATGATCTTTTTCAAAGAGATCCAACTTAGTTTTTTCTCAAGTTGCCATAAATTACAAGAAGAATAAGTTTTATGCTACTGTCATAAACACAAACATTTTATGATAAGATTCAAATTCATTTTTGTACTTTGTCTAGACTTGAGATACAGTAATACTGAGAGCACTAATATGATAAAACAATGAAGCTACAGATCAAACTATATACTTCAACCTAGCATATAATGTTTTTTAATAAATTACAATCTTTCTGATGTGGACATCCAAGGAACAAGATCCAAAGTAGATAAAAACTTTAAGAAGAATTTGTGTAATTTTATGTATTTTTTCTTTATTTATTTGGCTTTTTTAGTTTCTTTATTTGGGAGTTGTATTTTTATTTTAATTAGGAGTTTGAGTTGTATTTAAATTTTGTAGAAGCCTATATAAAGCCTTGTATCAAACAATGAAGGAATGAAGAATTTTGAGAAAATTATTTTGTGTGAGATTTTTGTTATCTCAAATTTGATTAGGATTTAATTCCTACCTTATTTAAAAAACCATAACCCTAATCTAGTTTCTCTCTCCCTCTCTCTATCCCGCAAACCCTCTCTCCCCCTCGTTCTCTCTCATTACACCAGAGATCCTACCAACCACCCAACAACTGGCCACGTGCCTCCACCACCACCTCGTTCTTCTCTTAGGATTAGCCACCTTGACTTCCAACTGGCACCACGGTCTCGCCGTGCTCGCTATCATCTTCATCCCCAACCTCCGGCTCCTTCTCGGTGCCGACAACCGCCTACACTTGCACCGCCCACCTCTCTCCCTCCACCTGCAATCTCCTTCTTCCACACTTGCGTCGTTGCCTCCCCTCTGATGTCGTCATCGAGGCCTCGCCACCTCTCGAACTGCCGCCTGCAACAAATAGAAGAAGAAAGTTCAGTTCGGGTTTGGATTCAGAAAAGACCCAACCCGTTTTCATCGATCCCCAATCCGGATTTATACTAAAGAAGCTATTGGATTTAAGTCATCTTCCCATTGCTACAGTTGATCCGACCAGTTCTACAGTAATGGGTTCGCCTCTCTTCATCTAAGAGCCGTAACTCTCACATCCGAACTCCGACTCAGGCGATCTTCAAGCCGTTGTGTTCGTGACGACGAGATCTTCGTACCAATGTCTACTTCAAGTCACTGAGATCTCTGTGACTCTCAGTAGGTAAATTTTCTTAACACGATTTATTTATTTGTGGGTTTGAATTTTGTCTCTACTATTTTATCAATTATATCTGTCGCCACTAAATTGTGAGTTATGTGCACATGTTCACATTGAGTTTGGTGGTCATCTATATTTATTTTAAGTTTTGCCATCATAACTAGTATTTGCATCATTTTATTTTAAATTGAGAACAGTGATATTGTACTCTTGCACGTTTTGCTAAAACCATCATCTTGCATTATTAGTTTTAATTATTTTCCTAGTCAAGATCGTGATAGTTGGTGAAACGTAGCAAAGTTTATTATATCACAGATCTCTGATTCACACACGTGCACTGTTTCACATCACTTTCCTTTGCACATTAAATCTACTCCAGTTAATATGAGGTTCCTTCATTAATCTACATTCTTAGTTAAGTTACCATCAAGTTGAAAATGTTTGGTATATATGTCTGTTACATATAGTTTTATGACTTTCAAGGATATGAAGCTTTCATGACAAGAGACCTGCTCTCCCATACTAATTTTGACAGTTATATTAAGTTGGAGCTAATTTGGAATATGTGGTTTTCATCCTTGAGGAATTGTTGCTGAAAATGTCAAGATTGTGCTTGACCTTAATATACTCATGATGTTTAAATTGTTGAAGGTGCTTATGATCATAGTGATAGAGAGTGGTTTTTTTTCATTATGATGCTTGACTTTTATGTGCAGGTTATGGCACAAGGTATTCTTATTGTGTGCTTATAAAATTCTAACACAGAAACTTGGGAGTTGACTAGAGAATTCGACTAGCTTCTAATTGTATCCTGGTTTAAGGTTGGCTAGATGAGAATATCGGAAAAATAAGTTTGTACCTGGATTTTGAGCATAAGCAAAGAGTAGAAAACTGTAGGGCTACTGTTACTATAGGATATTTCTCAAATATGTCATGAGCATGTATCTGCTTTCCTTGTACCAGAAGACATGCTGTGGATTGATCTTCTGTTTAGATGATAATACAGACAGGAGGAAATTGCTGCGATCTTTTAAGGCCTCTGTATTTCAATTTATGCATGATACATATAAGAAAAGGTTATGAGTTATGAGCTCGTATGCATGCATTACAGCAGCAGACTCAACATAGACGGAGACTCCTGCGCACATGCTGACATAGCATATGATTACATATATGAATTAAAGCTTGTACATGGTCATTGATTTATGAGCTTGATGCACAAACACACAATAAGATCTACAAACACACACTCGCGCACACACAAAAATAGACGCTTCTGGGCTGTGCGATCTATTCCAATACAAGTTACATTCAACTCAAGTCCTTGATTCTTGGTGTACTGATTCCATCAACTTTCTTTGCAGGTTCATTGTGGATTCATAAAAAATGGAGGTGGCGACATGGATGCCATAGATGTAAAGTATGTAAAAAAGTGTAGGTTTGTGGTTGCCTCTGGCATTTTTGATGGCTATGACACCCCACATCAGCCATCAAACATTAGCGCTCGTTCTCAAAAGCTCTCTGCTTTCTGATGGTGGTCGATGAAAAATCACTTAATTTTATAAAACAAAATGTTAGCATCAGGTGGACTCGGAAGGAGGGAAATGGGTTGGTATTTGGCGTCTTGTGACCTACACAATCCACCATATGATGAGCCTAGAAGGAATGGGAAAGTTCCTAAGATAATAACTCACAGACTATTTCCTCAAGCTCAATACAGTATTTGGATTGATGGGAAAATGGAGCTTATTGTTGACCCGCTACTTATTCTTGAAAGGTGGGTTGTTATCTGGTTTTGACTACCCTCTTACAGTCAAACCAATTGTTTATCACAAATGATATTTATGTAGCACTTGTATTTGCAGATATCTTTGGAGGGGGAAGTACACATTTGCAATTGCGTGTCATAAACATCACAAGAGTATCTATGAGGAGGGTGATGCAATCAAGAGAAGGAAGCGCTATGCTCGACCTTTAGTTGATTTGCATATGAAAATCTATCGTTATGAGGGAATGGAACCATGGAGTCCCATGAAAAGGACTATCAGTGGTAAGTAAAACATTTTCTAATGTATTAATGAGTCCACAGTAAATGAAGTTCTCCAACACACACAGAACTGCAGATATTTTGGCACGTGTATACGTATTTGTGTTCAGGCATATGTAATGATAAAAGTAACTAACAAATCTTATACATGCTATTAACAATGGCTATTAATTCTATACCTATATTACTCATAAAAGTGAAATAAACAGGCCATGTAACCCTCTCTTGGTAACCATTATACACTCACACCCCACATTTCTTATAATCCACTCTCTCATTACTCCAAGGTATGTTCATATTCTGAAATAATTGTTATCAAATATGGGGTAAACTCTAAAAATAGAAAGCTGTGAAAACAAAATTTGAAAGCAGTTAATTGATACATTCTCAAAAGGCATGGAAATTAATGTTGCAATTTCAAATCAAAGAAAGCTAATGTTACAAGATGAAGAGCTCACCAACAGTATTGTGGGCACTTAAGGGAAAGTACCTCTCCATATTATGGTAGTTACAAAAATTAATGAGGTTCTTTTTAGCTACAGAAGAGAGAATTTCTAGATTAAAAAAAACCCATAAATTCAGTTTCATTTAACCATGGACACGAAGGTTCCCTCAGTTTTTGATTTGACGAGCGACATTGTAAGATTGACCTCGACAATGTTGGTCGCCTTCAATCTAACACCCTAATTCCGTACCCATTATCTTTTATACCTGCATCAGCTTTTTCCCCCTTGATTTTATCATGGATGCAATGAAGTAGGTGGACTCGCAAAAAAGTAATAGTTATGACTTATTCTTGTAAGCTGTTCGAGTAAATGTCACAATGGGAGCTTCATGCTAATTTAGTAGTTTATATGTTCTTTCTCTCAACTCTTCATAAATTAGGGGCTTCATGTATTGTTTTTCATTTTCCCAAGCATTTTTGAGTAGGTCACACAAGTTACATTGGGCCCGCACCACTTGGTTTCACACAGCTTGGGATAATGTATAATAACCTATCTATTCATTCAATAGTGATCCTAGAATAACAACATATAAGCCCCATAAATATTTCCATTAAACTGCTAACAAGCTGTCATCAGGTTAGACCGAGTGCAAATCTATGCACATCTGATTTTGGACTGGAATTTGCTACAGGTCTAAGGTTGGGATCTAGATTGTGTGCTCCCTTTTGTTAGGCTGAATAGGTTAATGGGTCTAGTATCAAATATTTAGGTAGCAAACTCCTACCTACCTTTCCAAATGTATTTACCATAGTCTCTTGTTGTTGCCAGCTGCCTCTATAGTCAATTGGGTCACTTGTCGCTTTAGGACACCACCGCCCCCTAGGCGCTCTTTGCATCAAGAAGAGAGGAGGTATGGGTTTGAGTGATGCCCTAGCCCATTTATAAAGAAGCAGGTTGCATAGGTTTAAGTCATAGTTTAAAATCTCAGTATCAGTCAATGATTTT
>JAVJIF010019945.1:77500-81402 GCA_038442645.1 Agave tequilana | reverse complement strand
AAAAGTTTGGCCAAACCAAAATCTCCAATTTTTGGAACAAAGTTCTTGTCAAGGAGAATATTGCTAGCTTTTATGTCCCTATGCACAATATGTGGCTCAACTCCTTCATGAAGATAAGCGAGACCCTTGGCAGTACCCAGACAAATTGCAGATCTTATGTCCCAATTTAGTTCAGCCGGTCGACTACGAGGACCTACAAGGATAGTGAAATATCAATAAAAAAATATTGCCAACAAAATTACCCTACGAATTTTCTGTCTCTATTACATATAATAATATTTTATCATATTTACCTAGCAATGCATGATCAAGGCTATTGTTATCTACAAACTCATAGACCAAAACCCGTTGCTTTCTTGAACACAACAACCAAGTAGCTCAACGAGGTTTGGATGCTTAACATTCGTGATGACATCAATCTCAGTCAAAACTCATAAATCCCTTGTCTTGATTCTGCAGAAAGTACCTTCGCGGCAATTGGTGTTCCGTTCCTAAGAATCCCCTGACATATGCGTATATAAGAATCAGATAATTAGAGAACAATTCATGGCTTAGAAATAATTTAAAGAAAATACTTAATTGTTCTTTTTACATTCTTTCTCAGCTCATGATGTTCTGGGCACGAGTTATAGAACTAGCAACAGGTAATTTATAATAAAGATGACAGCAATGTAAGGCCTTGGAATCAACTCTTCAGTACTCATTCTATATGCAAGACCCTTGCCTGAAGACCTCCTAAGTAGCTTGAACACTTCTATCGTGAAAACATGTTGTGTATGACACACGTATTAAACATTAGGCCTTTTTTTGGGATGTTTTTAATATTTGTTGTGTGTTGACGTGTCTTGTCGTGGTCTGTGTCCATGCAGCATATCCGCCCTTAAAGCTACTTGAGCACATCTTTACTCTCAATGTCTTTTTCACTTTCCCATCTCTGCACTAGGACTTTTTCATACCGTCTCCTCTCACAATAGTGTGCAGTGAGATGAATGGTGGTGGCTCGAATAGGGTGACAGACTGACATGCACAGTGCCAGAACAAACAGTTCCTTATCCTCCTCTATTGTCCCTTTGCCAACTGAAGCAACCCAGCAGTAACCCCAGTGTACTCGGGATGCAACAAGTGAAAGAACTTTTCACTCAGTGGTCAACCATCTCTCACTCTTGAAAGCTTAACTAAGGAACATAATCCTTCCTCAAAAGCACTAGCTAAATAATTAACTCTGAGTACAGTGAAGCTATTACATATTAGACACCTTCCAAGAGCCACATGTGGGACTACTCAATTCGACGTCATGATACCACCCGAACAACTATCATACTGCCACATGTCCTTCTCTTCCTCCTGAGATGCAATAACTGCCAACTGTGTTGTTTTGCTTGTTCTTTCATTTTCAGATCAGATATTTCAATTTGATATTAAATATTTTTTGATAGACATCCACCTAGGTCATTGGCTCTAAAGTATTTTCTTTACCACTCCCTTTGTTTGGCAGCTTTTAAACTTTGCTTGAACCTCCATAGTAGCCTACCCCAAGAGCAGTTTTCAAGTTCCAACAAAGAGCTTGTTCTTAAACTCTATTGGCTAGGTGGAGAGGAAACAACCCCCTCTTCTCCATCAGTCTAAAATACCGAGGATTAGAATCGTGTAGATGTACTCTTTTCACTATAACAATAAAGATGAAGTCATCACATGGTTACTTAGTAAGAAGAAAATGACCTCCTTTCCTGCAAGATCCACTTTGGTATATAATTACTTATAAAGGTATTCATTGCAAGGTGGAAATACTTGTTTTAGGTACTTGAAAATCACTGATGCTTGCAGTTTATACGTGCATGTATGGTTATACAAAGAACAATATGAAACAATGACTCCTCTAATAGCACAAATCAGATTAAAAGATCATTCATCCAGTAGCAAAGCAGAAGCAATGGTGATTCTTACAATTATTCATAAAGGAAAATACTAAATTAGTTAAAATAGAATACCTTGTAGACTGTTCCAAAACCGCCACGACCTATCCTATTGCTCGGGTGAAAATTGTCTGTTGCTGAGCGCAGCTCACTGTAAGAGAAAGCCTTATATTCTTGGCGTGTGAGAAAGCTGGCCAGAGAGAAGCAAAATGGAAGTCAGAACTAATACATGGTTGTGTTACATTACTTGTTTTATTCCAACATGTTTGCGTTAACAAAATGAACTTGACAACTTTTAGGTCCAACCAAAAACATTTAGCGCAGGTTCTATATGCATGTAATTTCTTTCAAGAAAGACTATATCAATATCCTGAAATCTGTAAAATGTACACAGTAAGTGACTGTCAAACACTGTGCACTGAAGATGAGGACCCATTTAATTTTTACCTCATTACAATAGCTTTTGAGTGTCTGTATCTACATCTCATAACAGGGTTAAATGATCTAAAAGTGATTTGAAGGTAAGCCAAAAGTTACAGGAAGTTCCTGTGATATCTCTGTGATGTTAAATCAGTTGCAATTTAACTTGACCCAAGACAAATATTTTTTAGGTGTAAGCCAGCTTCCAGTGAGGGGGGTAATCTTCATTGTAAATTTTTGGTATTCTTCACATGTGTAAGGCGGTTGTAAAATGGAATTAGAACCATTAGTTTGGATGACTTTGGAATTTACAGTCAATGAGTTTGGATGACTTTGGAATGTCCAGTCAATGGCTCCAACCATTAGTGCCATCCCGCACAAACAGTACCCATGCATTGAAATAGGGTGGCCAGGATCTTCTTCCATACTTGTCAGAACATTTATGCAACAGAAAGAAACTAGGTGTGTATAAAGTGATAACTGAGGGAAAATGGATGGCAGAGGCATAATATTTTCCCAAACAAAAAAAGAACTCCAATGAGGAACCAAATGGCAAAGATCAAATATCAAAAGCATAGCATGTTTTGAGAGGCAACTACAAGCAAACGTATTCTATGTCAAATAAGAAAGCAGATTGATATCATGGATTGACTGAGCATATTAATCAAACTATTGGACAAAGGAACTATGAGTTATTAAAGGATTCTAGGTGAATTATTAAAGGATTCTAGGAAACATAATGTATAGAAATTGTAGTCCTACTCTCATAATCAAAATAAACGAGTTAGGTCAGGAAATTAAGGATCCAATTCAATGCTTCTAAATCTAACTCATACTCTCATGTCAAACTTCAGTAGGCAGAAAAAGTAACATTGAATTTCACTGAAAAAAATCCTTACCACTCAGTTCTTGTTGATGCTTTTTCCTTGCACCAAAGCAGCACCAACTCATGTCTAGTTGCGTTTCTAAAATGTCGCCTTATTAATATGGATGCCAGTCTGTGGACATAGAAAGAATTCGATCTTTTAATCAATTCTGATACTATGAACATAAGTTAGAAAGTAATGGGGAATGTTCTTCATTTCTTATGAAAAATCTTTAAATATATGTAACTATTATCTTCATCGACAGGTTAAATGTTGTTGAGTTTTAGCGGGAAAGAGAGAATAAAAATTTTTCTAGAGGAAAAATGATAGGAACCCTCATCATGTTATCTCGAATCCCATGATTATAGTAAAGATTGCATATCGGAATAACAAAGCTTCGAAACTACTGAATACTTTAACCCATTTTGATAACTTTTTAACACGAAAATGATTACTGCATGAAGATTCGAGCTGTTTGATATCACAAAATAGACAATAGCATTTTTTTTTTCTTGAAAAGGTACTGCAATTGATGTAATTATTCTATCAAGACTCCAAGTCTAATACCCAGAATCATATAAAACACTCTCATAAAAAATTATACTCAAATATTTGAAATGTACCAGAATAAAAATTTCTTTGGCATTCAATGGATGCTGACAAGGATAAACAGCACATATAAAGATTCCACAGAAGGATTAAG
>JAVJIF010019945.1:0-75000 GCA_038442645.1 Agave tequilana | reverse complement strand
AATCTAACAAAAAGATCCTTTTAAAACCTAGAACCATTAAAGACAGACATCAAAAGCTACAAGGTTGTCACTGAGTTAAACTATACAAACAAAGTTGATTGCTGGATTGAGGTAAGCCAGAACAAGAACAAAGCAAGATGTGCCTTTTAAGTTTTAACTTGAAATTGTCAACAATATGAGCTATTTGCTTCGTAATTATCAGTATAAATCAAAAAACCTAGTAACATTAAATTCTAACACAAATTTGCAAAAGATGTCCTTTTTAAGTTGTGATTGTCAGAATATGAGCTCATCAAGGGCAGAATCACATCAAAAACACCTATCGTGATCAAATTCAAGCACAAAACTGATAAGACAATTAACATTTCAAGAAGAAAGCAGAGATCAAACCTATCAGATCGAAGAAATGATAAAGCAAGAATCCCCTCAGCTGCTACAGTGACTTGTAGCAGCAGCCGTGAAGTACCACCAACAGATTTCCTCGGTTCTCAGCTCTAAATAGCCGAGAACCGTCAAAATATCAGCTGTCAAAAAGAGAGAGGGCGAGAAAAAAATTTATTTTTTATTTTCAAAAGTTTCAACTCCAGCAAACGCAGAGCAACAAGAAAACTTACAAAAAGTCCTAGGCCACAAAAAATAAAAAGAAAAAAGAGATCAACATGGACTGGTAAAAGATACGAAAACTGAAGTTCGCTCGCTCTCCTTTTTTTTCTTTATTTCCCCCGAACCTCGCAAAAGTGATCACACTTTAAGAAGACAAAGAAGTAAACGGCGTTTGATCTTATAAAACCAGCGCGCGGGCGATCGCCGTTGACGGCGTCTACTCTCCGTTAAGTAGTTTCTCTTGCACGCCTAGAAACTGTTTAGATGTACATATATTTATAATAACTAAAGTATCACTTGCCGTGGAACCGAGGGCCTCTCAGTTCTATGTGACTCTTTTTTTTTGGGGACAGACGGACGGACAAAGTATAAGAAAGAGTCACGAGAAAAATCTCACTTCGCTCGGTTTGATTATAATTATTAGAGTTCCACTTTGATGTATAAAATAATTTAAATCTATTTATGATGAATTGGTGATTATAATTTTTTTAATATTTTTAACGAAATAAAAAATTTAAAATATAAATCGCACTACGATTTGAACATGTAACTCTCCACGATCCGTTCACATTTTTCTTTGGATCCATGAAAGTGGGAAAAATGAGAGGGATGAAAATGTAGAAGTGCAGTGGGAATTAAGATTTGTAAAAATAAATTTTTTTGATATTTAGCTATAATGTAAAAGAGTGTGAAAAATATATTTTGTTTTTTGATGTTTGATTAGTAACTTGAAAGCGAAAGTGAAAAATTTAATCACAAAGTTGATCACAAAATAATATTAAATTAATATTATTTCTGAAGTGATATTTTTGAATTATAATTGGACTGCAAGTGAGATTTACGTGACATTAAATTTTAATGAATTAAATTACAACTTATTACAAGTGAGATTTACATCGCCACAAAAATTAACTACAGTACCATAAAAGTGAGAAAATAATAATGTAAAAAAGAGGTATAAAAGAGAAAAGAGAAAAGAATCTTTCCATTTTTCTATTTTCCTCTCACTTCCATGAATCCAAACCACCCTGTGAGCCAAACTAATCTGTAGAATCAAATAAAAAAAATTAAATGTAATTAACATTAAAATTTTAAATTAGCAATCAATAATATTCAGATAAGCTAAAAGATAGACTACTGTATAAGGTAGCGAATTATACTTATGACTTATGGGTGATTACCTACTTCACTGTGCCTTTTGCATATTTAATTAGATAAACTTGTAATTTTGAATTATTTTTTTAATCATAAGAAAACCAAATTAATGGAGACTTTTAACAAATTTCTTGAATTTATGCATATGCTCTCAATTTACAGATTTAGATCAAGTAATATAGTACGTGCAAAAATAATATATATAGTAATACAGGTATGTATTTCTTCTATTATTTACAAAAATTAAGTGAAGTGTAGTTTAATTTAGTAAAATTTTATCATTAATTTGGAGACAAGCTCAATCATGTAAAAATTGGGGGGGCAGGGGTGGGGGGGGGGGGGGGGGGGGGGGGGGGTTGTAAAAAACTGAAATTTATTTATTTATTTATTTATTTATTTTTTTTGGGGGGGGGGGGCACTAAAAAACTGAAATTTATTTCTTTTTTTCTTTTCTCTTCTCTTTTTTTTTTTTTTTTTTTTTGGGGGGGGGTGGGGGGGGATTTCATTTCAGCCACTTATGTCAAACCGAGAAAAAACTCACCCGCCTAATTTTTGTTCGCTTCAGCCACCTACTTTTTTTAAAGCAACGATACACATCTACGTGTGAAGCGGTGAAATACTCAAATGCCCCTACAGTAATCACTTCAAAAATATGGACTGCTGGTATACAAAGGATTGCGACTATGATCGCATTTTTGAGTCTTTATTAAGATTGCGAGTGATCGTGGACCTCACAAAAATATTATATGTATCAGTCTTTATAGGACTGTGACTATGACCGCAGTTCTCTAGGACTGCAACCATGATCGCAGTACTCACAAAAATGTCATGTTTCTGAGTGTTTATATGTAACGACCCCAGATTTCATCATCATAATCCTTCACGAATCTTCAGTTTAATTAAATAATTATCTTTCTAATCATATAAAAGTTCAAATTTCGGCAGCATTTCCTTTGTATTTAGTCGCTTACCCAAATACAACACATAACAATATGAGCCTACATGGCTTTCTCAATCCAAATACATGATATATCCAAAATCCACAATCACCTACGCAACATATAAATATTTCGGGTTAACATCGCCTACTTATCCATATATACATTTCAAAATTACATCATAATGCTACTCAAGAGAACACCTCTTGGCTTTCATAATCAACATAGAAATTGACTATAACTCCAATTCAAAATAATCATGATCATCAAAATCTAACTTATCCCGATATAATTTCATTCCTCAATATAACACATGCTACAAGTACACATGTTGACTAATTCATGAATATTACATCAAGAACTCTTACAAGTAATAACACATAGCTGTATCTTCATTACTTTCATTATTTATGAAACTCTCAATTCAACGCTTATGATTTGAAGCTGGGCCTCCGCCTCGCCATAACCTAACCTGAAAGAAAAACAAATACTGGGAGGGAGTGAGCTCGACAACTCAGTGAGAGAGAGTATTAAGGAAAGGAAACACAATTAATAAGGAGCAAATTTTTCTTTAACAACTTCGGCAAGTATGATAGGATAAAAAGGAATGATGGAAAGCAATATATCATAATGAATAGTTAACACCCCGTCTATGTAGTCCTTGAAGGTCCACTTTTCTAGTAATTAATTTTCTTTAACTTTCTTTTAATTTCTCTACTGCATATTACATAATTTATGAGTTGCAGTGGCATACTCACTCAGTTATTTTTACTTTCTGCATGAATTCACCTTATGTATTCGCGACACGTATCATCCACACATCTCATATCACATACGGAGCACATTAACGTATTTTCAATTTCATATATAGTTATCTATTCCAGTGATGCAACATCACTTCATACTTTTACGAATATTACTTATCTGTTCAATCAATTCAACAATACAATCACATCACCTTTCTACATTCACACAAAATATTTAATGAGTACGCACCATACATGATTCATATGCGCCTACAATTTACAAGAGAGGTATGAGGTTCTCCGTCTTCTCCCTCCTATCGGCTCCCGTCTGGCCCCTTCCTCCGATATAAAATATATATGAATATGTCATAAGACAATAACACCGTCTTCCCCCTCCTACCGGCTCCCCCCCGGCCCCTTCCTCCGATATAAGCATATATATATATATAAACACAATAGCACCGTCTTCTCCTCCTACCGGCTCCCGCCCGGCCCCTTCCTCCGATATATAAGAATATGATATAATGGTAACACAGTCTCCCCCCTACCGGCTACCGCCCGACCCCTTCCTCTGATACATAAGAATGCAACAGGCATGTGTATATATACATACATACATATATGTATCTAACCAGCTAACAATAATTCATCACAATACAAGGTAGCCACCAATGTTATAGTTGATTCTCAACTCATCAATTTTATTTCTGAAGAAAAACTTATGATTCACTGTGTATCTAGATAGAATGAGTATAACTACATGTGAGCACTGTAGTGATACTTTCACTTATTATATAGGTGATTCTTATTCGCGTTCCAGTTTTCAGCCTTCCTGATCATGTTACTTGTATATGATTACACATACCTCCAATATTTCACTTATGGCCGAGTATACACAATATTTTGTGCCCACATATCAGGAAAATCAATCGTGTTAGTGTCTGGTAGTAACCGGTTCATTCATATATTGTAGTAATTTCCTAGCGTAAAGATTATTAACCGTGACGATCTCATACACAAATTTATTTGTAGCAAAATCTGTATAAACGAGTGATTACTTGTTAAATTCTTGGATAACAAATTTAGTTTCCAGAGTTAATACTCATAACAAGAAATTTTATATACATGTGCTAGTTGCCAACGTTATATTTACTTATCGAACTTATCCATTTAGGTTGGTTAACGTAATTAAATCTATTTTCAGATTTTTGTTCTCAACCTCATCGATTACATTAGCCTTTTTTCATTTTATAGATTTCTCTATTTTATAAGTTATACAGCATCAGTTAATGCCTTCAGTCATCAGTATTTGATCCAATGTTGGTGTCAACTAGAATTTCGATTACAATTATGCTACCCATCACAACAACTTTGATTTATTTACAATTTCAGTTTATATTTCAAGCTTGTAATTCTCCAATTTATCTTTATCAACAAAATTTATGCTAATATGTTGGGGTCTAATTAGTGTAATATTTTAAGTTCCATAGTCAGATATTAAACCACCCACACCCTGCTCTTATTCCAAGTGTCATACTTAGGGATATTAAAGTTCATGAAGTTCATATAAGTTTAACTTTTTAACCTTGACATTTTCCTCATTTTCTATTTTAAACTTTCATTTTATACAACTAAAATAGCACCTTCGTGAAATACAATTTGATTATCACAATTCTTGAATAGAAAACTCGAAAATGGTCACAGGCATAGACTATACCCCTGACCAGCTCTGAGTTAGAAGAGTAACATGATACCCGCTAATGAAATATTTCATCGAAATGATTAACCAAAAGTATTCTAGGTTCAACATTTTAGAACGAGATAAGACTCCTTATATCCAATTTGGCACATGAAGGCTACAACCAAATACCAATATAAACACTCACTTTTATACTTAATCGATTATCTCCAGCAGTTCAGTACATAAGACTAATTATGAAACAACTTCAAACTCACCAAGCGGAACTGCTTCCTCTCTCTTACATGAATCATCCCTGCTCGCCTAATATATAGAATCTGATAGGTGGATAATTCCCGCCATTTGGAATGGCATTTTATATATGTCCAAACAGGTTCCCAGTTTCTATAAGACTTAAGTCTTTAAATCACTCTATGTATTATTTTAAAGAGAGACCAATTAATATAATATAAATGGGTATGAACATCAATAACAATATGAATTAACAATCTTTTCATGAATTCTTTTCACATGAAGGATCAATAAGTCAATACCGAAGGATATTAACATGAATAATTTATTATTAGATTTAGCCCATACCTTAGGTCCATACACCTCTACTAGTTATTGAATTGAAAGATTAGACAAGGTCGGGCTTTCAATAACACTAATAGTTACCTAGGATCTCGGGTAATTTATTTTCCTAATTTCCACACTCTCTCGTCAAGAATGTGCTTAAATTATAATTAAAATGAAAGGGACGTAAACTCGAATCTTTCTCCTCTTTGGAAGATATTTAGGCACATCTTCAGATGCTTACAACTTGGGTAATGGGGTACTCATATAGACTAATTACATTATGAGACCACGTTCGTTCTCGATTGCCTAATCACTTAATTTAGTTAATAGGTGAGGAACATAAAGTAGAAGTCAAGAGGAAATGACACCTATCCTTCTAGAATATTCTTCGCTCTTAGAAGGTAAGTGTAAATTGTGATGTGTCACCTACGAGAAGGACTAATGAAACCAACACATAACTAGATCACTCATATTTTGAAATAACGACTAGTTAGGATGGGAGATATTCATGTCTACAATACTTATCAGTCTGAAGACTAATATTATGATTCAAGATATTTGTAAGGGACATACTCTGAAAGTTTAATGATAGGACGATTCTATGATATTCAAGAGGCCTTACGATTTATTTATCACAATGAAACCCCTCTCTACGTCCTATTCACACTACTCAAACCCAATTTTAAAAGAAGTAAATAGGAAATAAAAGATTCGTCGTTGTGAAATTATCATTTGGGCACCCGACTACTTGCATACGAAAACTAGTCCCATTATTCTATAATCACATAATTTGATTTAACTTTATTTGAAAATTGATATATATATATTATATATATATATATATATATATATATTATATATATATATATATATATAGAGAGAGAGAGAGAGAGAGAGAGAAATGTAAATCAGCTGACACAGGAGGAAACTCCTCCTATGTCGCACTCAAAAATCATATTTCCCGAATAAATTTTCAAGATCCGACCACACATTATCATCTTCATATTCTATGATATATACATATAAAAAATCAAGTGATTTGAAATTTGTTTACTACCATTTTTTTGGTTCAAACATTAACGGTTTTTTAACAATAGAACAAATAGAACGTTTAGATCAATGAGTAAACGAACTTCAAATCACTTGATTTTTTATATGTGTATATCTTAGAATATGAAGATGATAATGTACGGTCGGATCTTGAAAATTCATTCAGGAAATATGATTTTTGAGTGCGACATAGGACGAATTTGCCTCCTGTGTCAGCTGATTTACATTTCTCATATATATATATATAATATATATATATATATATATATATATATATATATATATATATATATATATATATATATATATATATATATAAGAGCCTAGGTTATTAATACCAACATTCAGACAGTCAAATTAAATTTACTTATCAAAATCTAACTCTGCTTTAAGGAGTAAACCCAGAGCAACCATAATTATAACCAAGCATAATTTCCTTAAATCTACTGATCTTTTCAGAATTCGAATTCACAGAGAATTAAGAGGGGAGGTTAAAAGACTCAGTCACCTCTTTACATGTGCAGATCACTATTGCATTATTGCAAACACCTATCATGCACATACATGTTCAACACTTAAGTCCAATTCTTATCATGACAATATAACTTTTTTAACAAAAACATTAGAAGGCATGAGCTTTAAATCTCCCTACACAAGTTACTATACATTATCCCCCATTTTTCACCAATTAAAAACATGCAAACATAGACTTGATATGAGTGAAAATCTTCCATTAATTTAATAAATTTTCAGAAATTAAATTCAAAATTTAGGGGAAAATAGATTAGGGTTAAGCCTCTTTCACGCTGAGTTCTTTCTTTTTACCATCATCAATCACGTGATTTACTTAAGTTACACAAGTAACATACACCCCACATATTCTAAATTTTAGGGATAAATCAAGATTTATGTAAATGAATTCGCGAAAATTCAGTTAGAGCAAGAGATTCCCATCCACGAAATCAAGAGTAATTATCATCAAGAATCAATATTTACAGACGAATGTAATTCAGATCAAGGAATCTAAAATTGAAAATTTAAACAACTCTCTCACCTTCTAGCACCTGCCACCCGCCCCCATGGCTGCCGCCACCGCCGCCCATGCGCGCTGGCCGGCGCTGCTGCGCCGGTGCAGGCGCAGCCATGGGCTGCTGTTGCCGCGCGCCTCCAGGGAGAAGAGGGAGGGGATTTAGAGAGAAATTATGTGAGGTTGAGAGTTGGAGAGGGAGGGAATTAAGATTGAGAGAGGGATTAGGTTTTGAGAATTTTGGGGAAGAAATAAACAAATGACTGAATTTGAAAGTAGAGAGAGAGAGTTATTAGGGAATTAGTTTTCCCTATTACATATAAACCAGTATATATGTACATATTTCTTCTTGCATAACCTCTCTCTCTAGCCTAACAATTTGCTACCTCATTCACCCATTTCCCATGCACTTCCTCATTTTGCCACATCATTCCTCTCATTTCAAAGTTGCCCAAACTCTTGCCACCTCACTTGCCCACTAGCTAGCTTAGGATTTTTTAATATTTGTGTATTTGTGGGGTAATGTACATGGTAGAAATACAACTACATGATGATGTTTGTGTGTGTGTGTGTGTGTATATATATATAAGTATTCATTCATATACAGGCATATATATACCAATTATTTTTATACACAAAATTAATACTAATCAATTTTATTCCACTTCCAAATTTTCTCAATTTTTTTTTTGAAATCCACTTCACACTAATTAATAAATAATCATCTCTAATTATTTTGTTTAATACCTCAAATCTTAAAATTAGAATATTATATCAGAATTTTAATAATCCGGATGTTACATTATAGGACTGCGATCATGATCGCAACCATTTTATTAGGATTGCGACCACGATCGCAATCCTCACAAACTGTCTTTTTTTAGTCTTTATTAGGACTGTGATCATGATTTTGATCGCAGTCCTCGCAAAAATGTATTTTTTAGTCTTTATTAGCACTGTACCATGATCGCAGTCTTCACAAAATATCATATTTTTGTCTCTTTATTAGAACTGCGGTCATGATCACAGTTCTCACAAAAAATCTTATTCTCAGTTGCAATACTCTATCCAACAATGAGACCACAACCCGTGGATATACAATCCAAATCCCTCAATCCATGGATCCGACTCTCTTCCTGTTATGTGATCGATTAGTTTCGATCCTCTACGAGATCGAGATCAAATACTCCATCGTGCTCTAATCCATTGCTGCTCCAATCTGTTTCCGATAACAATTTCGTTTCGGGGGCTCCGCTCCCAAACCCCAGGAGGGGGCTCCCTTCCCTTTTCCCACCAAGGCGACCTATTCGTGCAAGTCGATCTGCGAATGACTCTGCGTAAGAGTCTTGGACGAACTCTCTAATCTAAGTAGTGAAGAACATCTGGATCTAAGAAAAGGGTAAATAAAAAAAGAAACAAAATTATATGGGGAGGAGGATTCGATCTATCCATTGCGAGTGCGATTATTTAAACCCAAAGAAGTAATAAGTAGACCATTAGTTAGTTGAGCCAGTAAATTAGTAAATAGACCCTCTCAAATTACCCTAAATATCTTTATATTCTATATAACGGTCCCTGCTTCTAATAAGCAAGATTAGATCCAAAACACGTATTTATTCCCAATCCATTCTTCATAATTCCAACTCTAAAAAATTCGGCAGCATCTCCTTTAAATGTTAACTTTATTCACATACAAAAAAATATAAATTTCGGCTCCAAGGCCTACTTATATCCCCAAGAATTTCGGCCACGTGACCTACTTATCCCAAAACCATAGAAGATCCCAACAATGCACATAAACCATGTCTTCTTCTTATATAACCATCAAGGCATCCATAAACCACATAATCATACCAACATGATCCCAATTCATGACTTCACCAACATATCCTGTGCCACAAGTTCTAATTACAACTATTACAAACAATTACATAATATGGTAGCACTATAGCACATTCAATTAGGTACTGCTTACATGTAGCATAATTACATATACATAGTAAACAAAATAGAGTTTTATGAAATATATGTCATCCTGCCCATGACTACTCCATGTTACATTATGCTTTTACCTTTGTCCAGACCTGAAAGAAAAGAATTGAAATGAATGAGCTCGACGGCTCAGCAAGTAAATTTCATAAACACTTGTGAATGACAATAAGATATAATGCCACAACATACCCTGTGGAATCCAAGAAGAATTTACATGAACATAGATAGAATCTTACCCGAATTAAATTTACAAGTTTATTTATTAGGCTTTCTTTATGAATACAAGTTCCTTTTTCATAGTGTACTAGAGCGAGATCATTACTTGATCCCTCTCAGAAAGTCTCTAAACACGTATACTTACCTTGCCCAAACCTTGACTATCAAATATTACTTTCCAACAATTACCGATAACATAATATTTTGTTACTTACTAGAACACAATCACACATCACCCCAATTATAGGATACAATTTCCACCGTCTTCTTTCACCTACCGCGCTCCCGCTCGGCCCCTTCCTCCTTGGAGTACCATAAGGACTCATTATATAGCATAAGAAATAAGAATACATGTTCATATAATGTTTAATTGTGATTCCCATGAACCCCGTCTTCTTCCACCTACCGGCTCCCGCCCGGCCCCTTCCTCCTATTGGTTGTAAACAAACAAGCACTACAATATTCACCGTCTTCCCCCTCCTACCGGCTCCCGCCCGGCCCCTTCCTCCACTTATAAGTCAAACATAAGCAATCAACATGTCAAGTATAGTTACTACCATCCACACGTCACACACATTGCATAATCAAAATATACTATTGCGATAGTTACTCACTTATCATGTCTTGCTAAAGATCAACGAATCAACATATTCACATGTAACCATGTACTCAACATGCTAATTATTAGTAAAGCCACAATACATAATTAGGATTCATGCGGACCGAGCAAGTATCATGATTAGTGACTTAACTTGATACAAACACACCATGTAACATGACTCTAAAACACTCTTACATTCTAGCAACACCCATCACCATTTACTTTACCTAATTATTTTCACTCTAATTATTATAATTCATAACACAACAATCTATATAACCTTTCCAATGAAGAGAATAAGTATATTATCAATTCTATGAAATATTGTTATGCATAATACCTACCCTATTCTAGTACACTTTCCTTGACATTTCTCTTAGTCTCATACATCCATTTTCTTGAATTAAAACTCATATATATGGTATGTGAAGTGAGTATGTAATTTACTCACCTTGATGTAGGGATTCCCACTTATGATTTGATCAATCCCCTTCTACTCAAAACCCTAGCAAGAAGAACAAGGCAAATCTTAGTTATAAATAATTCAGAAAGAGGATGGAATTTGTAGAGTAACAGATTTTACCTTAACCCAAATTATTTTCAGAATTTTTGGATTTCTTTTGAAACCTAATTTTTCAGAATTAGGGCTCTTCAAATCACCCCAAAAGGCTGAATCTTGGCCAACAGAGATCCCCCTACCCACTGGGCTGCCCTCGCCCTGGCGCCGCCCTAGCGCGGCTGCGCGCGGCCGGCTGTGCGCGGCCCCGCTGGTGGCGCGGCTGCGCCTCCCCTCCTGGCTTCGGCTGGGAGGGTGAGAGAGAGGGAGAGAGAGAGAGTTGGTTGAGGGAGAGAAAGATTTGAGAGGGAGGAGAGATTAGGATTTGATTCTTGGGAGTTCAGAATTTTTTTACAGAGAAGGAGAAGGAGAAAACTTCTCCTCTCAGATCAAACGTAAGGGAAGAAAAATTTTGCATAAAGACCCCTCAACACCTGGTTTTGCAAACACTACTCTCTTCCACTCTTGCCACTTGTCCAAGGCTAGGATCAAATGATCCTAGCCTACACCTCACCCATCCATGCTACCTAACTCATTCCTAGCTAAAACAAAATAAAAAATCCAAAGTACAAATACATAAGTATTTGATTTGGTATATACTAACTTTTGGAATGCATTAAGCTATACCAACAATTTGCAATATTAAGATATACCCCATATACTCTAATATCCTAATTATTTTGGCATAAATACTTATATATATTTTTCCTATATATATTATATCACTTTATGCCATAAATAAAAAAAAATTTAACATAGCTCATAAGATGAAATATAATTCTTGGTTATCTATTATTATTGTTGGTATTTCATTAAGAAGGAGGAATCATTATAAAAAAAAAATCCTATCTAACTGATACTTAATATAATTAGAATTAAATAAAATGGGCTGTTACATTCTATACACTCATTTAAGTGTAAAAACTTAGTTATACACCCCCCCCCCCCCCCCCCAAGTTTGAACTAATTCCTCCATCTCTTTTTTCTCTCCATCTCAATTTGAAATTAGTTATTACAAGAATGTTTCTTTTCACTTAATTTAATAGCATTCAAATTTTTGCGTGAGTCTAATTTGGAATTTAAAAAATTAAAAATTCCTATGCAACATTTCTACTGATAAGAAGAGAAAAAGCAGGCGTTGCACTACAAGTATTTCTCCAAAATTGTTGAAATATTAGTCCAAGTTAAATTGCTTCAGCAAAATATCCTCAAAAAAATCGAAAAAAATAAAAATTTTCTGCAAAATACTATTCTCTGTTTACAAAAATCCAATTTGATGTTGGTCCTAATTTGATCATGTGGTGATTGTGATCCAGTGGAGTCATTTTTTTTTTGTCAACTTTATTATTTGTCCTTAGCTTTTCATGATTTAACTTTATTTCACTCTAGGGGTACTGGCTAGGTTTAATTAATGCACGAACTTAAACTGTCAGAAAATCAAGGTGGTGTGATTTTTTAGGAGAGATGAGTCTCAAACTTTGAGGATTTATGAGTTGATTAATAACAATAGTTTTGAAGTTGAGAAAAATTAAGATTATAGGGGTTGGGTATACTTACTTATTACATGTTTTATACTAACTAATTATTGTGGTAAAATTACATGTTTGAAAATTAATTTTATATTTTAAACTGTTTATTTAAGGGTAAAACTGTTCAAGAAAATCTTAACTTTTTTTTAAAATTATTTATCATATTTTTTTGAGTTAAATAACCGTATTTTTACTGTCGGTAAATGAGACTGAGACTAAGTAAAAAATTATGAAGCTGAATTTTTTCTTAATTATATTAAAAAATAATTAACTAAAACCATTCCCCATTTCTCTTCTTCCGGCTTGTTTGGTTGCAAGGAAGTAGACGTGAGTAAGGAAATGACGAAGTATATTGCTTACTTCCTATCTATCCAACACCGAAAAGAAAAATAAGAAATTCATTTTCCTTTTCTCTTTTCTCCTTTTACACAACCATTTCCTCACTTCCAAAGTGCTACAGTTAATTTTGTGGTCATGTAAATCTCATTTGTAATAAATTGTAGCACAAAACAGTTAATTTTTTGACCATGGAAATCTCACTTGCATTCTAATTACAGTCTATTTTTTTATTTTTCTTAATTAATTTTTATTTTAATATTATTTTTACGGTCCTACTTTGTGGTCAACTTTTCCGCTTCCACTTTCACATTACAATCCAAACACACCGGAAAAGACAAATATTTTTCAAACCATACTTCCCAACAACATCCAAACACCAGAAACTTGCTAACCAATTTTCAAGTTCCAAAGAGAATTATTACTACTTCCTCAATTCCTGACTTCCTCACTTTCACCCTTAACCAAACAGAGACAATAGAGGTGAGCTGTCATTGCAACCATCAACTAGCTTGACATTGGGCAGCACGAGGGGACTTGTTTTGACCCAAAAAAAAAAAAATGAATTTTTTTTTCTGTTGCGCTTTTGTTGCGTAGCTTTAAAGTCCAAACCAGCCCACAAGTTACAACGACTACGGTTTTTTTGAAGAAGGCTCACGTGACGTTTCCCGCCGCCGCCAGCCGAGAGAATATTATATATATTAAATAAGAATTATATAAGAATTAAATTATTCTGAAAGGACACTCGCAATTAATATGTTGCACTTTTCATTTAATTCATCAGCTGGCGCATCATAATGCAAGCTCATTAATACCCCAAGGGTCACCCTAATCGACTGCTTTTATTATAACATTTTAATACAGAAGTTATCCATCTATTATTTGGATTTTATTCTGATATATATCATTGGATAATCGTAACCTTATTATTATTTCAGATATATCAGAAACGCTTTTGTTGGTTTACTTCCGTGTTTTTTAATAGTTTTTAACCCCCTGTCCTTCTCTATATTATGCAAGTTTATGAACGTGTTTGGTCGTAAAAGTGAGCGAAGTAAGAAAACAAAGAAGTATAATTGCTCACTTTTTTATCTGTCTAAACACTGAAAAAATAAAAATATTTTTTCTTTTCTTTTTTACACAACTATTTCCTTACATCCAAGATGTTACAGTTAATTTTGTGATTATATAAATTTAATTTGTAATAAGTTGTAGTACAAAACAGTCATTTTTTGATCATGCAAAGCTCACTTGCATTCCAATTAAGTCTATTTTTATTTTTCTTAATTAATTTTTATTTTAATAGTTTTTTTTGCGATGAACTTTATAGTAAACTTTTCCACTTCCATTTCCACATTACCATTCAAACACCAATAAAAACATAACATTTTTCAAACTACACTTCTCCACAACATTCAAACACCGAAAAACTTACTAAGCAATCCCTAAATTTTAAGGAAACTATTACTGCTTCTTCCTTTCTCATTTCCTCACTTTCTCCCTTAACCAAACAGACCCTATATAAATATAATAAGATGATCTTTCAAAGAAAATTGTTGCGCCCACAAATCAAAGAGAAGACAAGGATGTGTCTGCATGCGATGTTGATGCAGAAAGACCTAACTCTTCTAGAATTGATAATGATAGACGGATCAGCGATCCACCAACCACTGGCCTATCAGTCGCCCGCTAGGAATAAAATAGAGGGCAACTTCCACCTCTATTTTAATTACCTCCGACCAATAGCAGGATAATGTTCGTTGATCATTTATCCACTATCTATTTTCATACCCAAGAGACAAACCGAATGGGCACTTTGGGCAATTGCCAGAGATGTTACAAGGCTAACTGAGAAGTGGGGCAATAAAAAGTAATTTGCTCTTTTATATTTTATTTTGGTGTATAAGCAAGATACAAGAGAGTGTTCAACATTTAACTAGTGTTTGGGACAAATACATGTAGTCACTGAAACATTATTCTAAGTTTTAGTTTTTATAATTATTTACGAGAGTGTTATGTACCCCTGATTCTTGATGTACGTATCATAGTATCAGTACTTGATATGTCGTACAAATTGATTTGACCTTCCTGATAGTCAGATTGAGTCGATTTCAGTTGCAGATATTGTTTTTCTAATATTTTAGATTTTTTCAGAATTTTCTGAAATTTTTGAATTAGTTTGAAAATCTCCAAAGTCCGTGTGGACCAATACCAATATCGACTCTACTAATTCACAAATAGAGTTGAATTTTGGGAATTTGTTTTCACATTGTGTCTTACAATCATATTTTCTACATTAGGGCATTTTGAAAATTTTTCTGAATTTATCCAAAATTGCCAAACCGTGTGTCGCCCGGTATCGGCGATACATTCCAGAATTTTTTAACTTGCAAACCGACTTTATTTCATGAATCCAATTTCACATTACTTCTCAACATAATATTTCCTATTTTATAGATTTTTGGGAACTATTTGGAATTAGTCAAATTTTGATCGATTAAATAATATTAATTAAATACTATTAAATCCCTTTTTTTCCATTTTCTTATTTATCTTGGTTTTCATATCTATCGTGATGATCACTAACCCATTTCTGCAGGTATTCTTGTACTTATTTAATGCTGGAACTCTGTATATATGGAGGCTATTTCATGTACTGAGGCTTAGAGTACGTACTGACGGTGTTTTTCACCCTGCGTATGCACGTCGCCATAGCGTCTCCGTACCCGCGGATCGGGGCGTTACAGAGTGGTATCAGAGCCTAGGTTCGCACCTGATGTGGGTAACTACCTGATTCAATGCCCGGGCTCTTACCAACAGTACAATCAGATTCAGATTAAAACTCATCTGTATCTGAATTTGAAAATTCCAGCGATGAGTACAAGACTACCATTTTGTTGATAATTCACTTCTCGAATATTTTCTATTCCTTAATTTCTGATGTTAACAGAATAATATGATTCCTTCTCACTTTCTGTTCATCCTATCACGTGCCATCCGTTAGCTTTAGTTCACAACACATAATTCTCCATATCGAGTTATGTATCAGAGTGCGCAGCGGAAGCGTCGTAGGCCCGTAACATTTAGGCTTTGGGGCTATAAATATTGTTCTCACACCTAAGTGAAATTTCGAGGACGAAATTTTTTATAAGTTGGGAGAAATGTAACCCCTGATCCTTGATGTACGTATCATAGTATCAGTACTCGATACGGCGTACAAAATTGATTTGACCTTCATGATAGTTAGATTGAGTCGATTTCAGTTTTAGATATTATTTTCTAATATTTTAGATTTTTCAGAATTTTCTGAATTTTTTCTAGATTAGTTTGAAAATCTCAAAGTCGGTGTCCACCGATACCAATAATCGGCTCTACTATTTTAATTCACAAATAGAGTTGAATTTTTGGAATCTATTTTCACATTGTGTCTTAGAATCCTATTTTCTACGTTAGGGCATTTTTGGAGATTTTTCTGAATTTATCTAAAATCTGGCCAAATTGGTGTCGCCCAGTATCAGCAATACATTTTAGGATTTTTAACTTACAAATCAGACTTTATTTCATGAATCCAATTTCACATTACTTCTCAACATAATATTTCCTATTTTATAGAATTTTTGGAACTTTTCGGAGTTAGTCAAATTTTGATCGATTAAAATAATATTAATTAATACTATTAAATCCGTTTTTCTATTTTCTTTTCTTTCTTGTCTTCCAAGCTTTCCCCACCGCCTTTCTTCCACCGACTTCCCCCTCTCTGTTTCTCTGTCTGTCTCTTTCTCTAATCCCTCCCTCTAATCCCAACTCCCCATTTCTAATTAACTCTCGCTTCTCTCAATTCTCCATCTCTCTGTCTCTCTCTCTCTCTCTCACTCACTCACTCCTCTCTCTCTCTCTCTCCTATGGGGGGTGCAGACAGCCACCGCGGCCCTGCCGCCCCCGGCAAGACGGTGGCCACCGTGCCCCCAACATGGAGCGACCCCTTCCCTCCTTCTCTCCTCTCCTCTTCTCCTCTTCTTTTTCTCCTCCTCTTCCTTTCTTCTTCCGGATCTTTTTCTCCTCCCTCTTTTTCCCTCCACTTTCTTTCCTTTCTCTATCCATCCCTCTCTATCCCATTCCCTCTCTCTTCCCTGGGCCCGCCGCCAGCGGGCCTCCATCGCCGCCGGCCGCTTTTTCTCCCTGCCCTGCGCGCGCGAGCAGCAGCAGCAAATGCTGTTGTGTACCTGAATGGGTTCACAACCCATATTGAATGTAAAACCTACCATTTCATGAGCCCAAACCCAACCATTTAGATAATGGGTCCGGGTTATTGGATGTAACCCTACCCATTAGGAGCCCAAACCCACACTAAACCCAATAAAGGTAATTTTCTATAAAAACCCCTGTTAAGTAAATTTATTTCATTATAGATTTTTAATTGCATATTTAACCCGTTTATGTGGTTTCTAGTGTTTCAGGCGGTATCTGAGCAACCGGAGTCCGATTTTATAGATTATTTAAATTGCATATTTAACCGTTTATGTGGTTTCTAGTGTTCGGGCGTATCTGGAGCATCCGGAGTCCGATTTGGACGATCCTGAACCATTGCGATCGTGGGAAGAGAGCTCCCTTCCCATGGTCAATTTTGTGAGTGCTTTTCTTTGATAAATTTTTTTTTTGTCTAATGAAATTGGTTGATTTTCTTATTTATTAAACTTGAATCCCTGTAATTAGGATATACATGATTGTTCTTTGCATATAAGTAATAACATAATCATACTTTAGTTTATTTCCTGAGTTATTATAAATATATAGATGAAATGTTTATAATATTTATTGAGATTCAGAAGTTAATAATTTTAATAGTAAATTAACCAATAAATGGATATTAAAATAGATAATCATGTATAATAATTTTGTGATACTACCATGGTAACGATATGTATCGTTTTTATATTTTAGGGATATTTGACATTACATATATGATATGGGTCACACCGGACATTGTTAGTCTATAGACATATGTCAATGATACACGAACACTCTAGTACGCTGGTCACTACTATTTTATGTAAACACTGAATACACCGACTACTAGTATTTCATGAATATGTATCACTGTCTACACTGGGACACTGCACTTGTATGTCTAGTACATGTATCACAGATGACACTGTTATTGCACGTGATATCTATTTTACTGAACACTGATATTGCATGTAATTGTGGACACATCATAGGTATCCTGTATGGCACCGATATTATTATTTTAATCATATCTGACCGTTACGTAGATACTGCTATACGTGGCACTATTATTTCTTATTCATGTCTCACTGATACACGGATACATTATTCCACTAGATACCGTCATTTCATATATTTGTATCATCGTTACATAGATGCTTTTTACACATTATATCTTGTTCGTACATCACTGTTACATGTGTTCACTGGTATACACACATTGATTATTTTATATTCTTGTCGTGTGGATTACTGTTCATATTACATCGATTATTGCTACATGAATATTATTGTATTCCTGTTACATGATTGTTTCCCGTTACTTATATTCATATTCCCGTTACTAGATATGTGAGTTGTTGATATGCGATGTGTGGAACTAAGTGCCACGTAGATCAAAGCCACATGGGCCACCTCTAGAATCCCGCATCTCTTGTTTCCTATTTCCCGTTATCTGGTATCATGCTCTCAACAGAGCTCATGTCCTGTGATCGTGTTACACCTACCATGCACTGTAGATATTCCTGATATACTTTAAATATAATAAATATAACTTGAGAATGGGGGAGACTTGACGGTTGACTAGATCTTGTCGGGTGGATATCTAAATCCATTGTTTGTCCTGCTGCAGGGGATGGGGTAGTGCCGCCTACCGTTCGTTATAGCTCATGAGCTCCCATTTCCTGTTATGTTATTAGCTCACTGAGCTCCCGTTTTCAGTTATTTGTTACAGCCTTAGCCGGCTGGCCCTGGTCTTAGCAGCCAGGGGTCTATTTAAGGCAGTAATCCCAGGTAGACACGGGATACACTCACCCGATAAGAACTCCTTGACCATTGGGTTTTCAATTAATATAATAAAATGGTAATAATATGACTACCTTATACATTTATGATACTATTCTACTGTCATTGTATCATTTCTGATATTTTATTCATTATCATATTTTGTTACACTTCTTGATACTTGTTACAATTGATGTAGTAACACACTATTCACGTACATGTTTACTCCACATTGCATATATTGTTTTATGTATACATGCAGACATCATTACTGTATATGCACAACACAGTAGTATGGTTATGTTGCATACTGCACATCTACATATTCATTTCCATCACGTCACCACTATACAACAATATTTATTCTACAAAACTGGATACTACTATAAACATGACCTGATGATTACATGCTAGGTAGTGATGGCATTAAAATATGATATTTTTTATTATTCTACTGATTATTCAATTCCTATTATATGGTATCACTAATACATAAACATGTATTATATAGTATTATTGTGCCTATATTACTCTAGTACATATACTGTCTCCTTCATTTTATCACTCACTAGGTTTCTTTCTGACGACCCTGGGTTTGCGTGCCCAGATTAGAGCGTAGAGATTGCGTAGAACCAGATATTTTTCGAGACATTATGTTAGAAACCACCGCCCGATTCATAGGTATTTTCATATTTTTTTTTTTCTTATTTATCCTGGTTTTCATATTTATCATGATGATCACTAACGCTTTCTGCAGGTATTCTTGTACTTATTTAATGCTGGAACTCTTATATATAGAGGATATTTCCTGTACTGAGGCTTACCTACGTACGTGAGAGTATTTTCGCCCTGCATATGTACGTCGTTATAGCGTCCCTGTACCCGCGAGATCGGGACGTTACAGTTATTGCAGGGAGAGAGGAGATAAAAAGTTATGGTAGAGTTTTTTTAAACTAATTGGAAGATATAGCGTAGAAATCAGAGTTCAAAGGAAGCGAGAACACAGTTCACAGCAGACCAGGACAGAGGCCGGCCGACTGGCGTGCACAAAGTGCACAAGCACAGCTCGGTCGACCGCCCGATCGACCGTAGCAAGGAGAACGGTCGACCGGCACGGTCGACCGACTGGCATCCCCAACTCTTGTTGGTTTTGGTCAACCGACCGGTCGGCCGAAGGGATGGGTCGATCGACCGGCGTACTTCTTCTCCTGATGGAATTCAGATTTCGTTTCTAAAAAGAAGTCGAATCCAATTGTGGTTTCCTAATACTCCAGGACTCTCTGGCTATAGATAAAGGGGCAGAGCCCCTGTGGATTGCATTCTGAAATCCCTCTGGTATCCCTCGAAAAAACTTGTATTGATTGTTGAATCAATAAAATCTCTCTCCTTGCCCCGAGGACGTAGGCAAATTGTCGAACGTCGTTAAATATTGTGCTTACTTTCTCTCTTGTTTATTATTCTTATCTCTGGGTACTTCTCCGCTGCATCTCTCTCAGTTGATTGGGATTCCTCAATTGGGTCATTGCAAGACGCGCGCAATAAGTGGTATCAGAGCATCCCAGGTTCGACGTGAGATCGTGTGTGTCGATTACAAGAAAATTGGTGACTGTTTGACGGAGATCGTGTGTCAATCTCGGAGTAGCGTTGGTGGGACTGTTTGTGGGATTGTATGTCGATCTCAGAACAACGTATAGATTACTCAAGGAATCAAATTCGGTGGAGTATATTGTTTCAGAAACTCTCCTAGGGTTTCACTTTGAGGCAAAGATCTATCTTTATCTAATTTTTTGATCTAACTCCATTTGCTTTTCGTATTATTTTTGAGGAATCTATTGAGAAGATGGCTAGAGATATTACATCTATGGTGAAATCTATGAATCCATATCCATTGAAGATTGATGTGGTGAAGTTTGATGGTAAGAATAACTTTGGGATGTGGAGATGTGAGGTGATGGATGCATTGACGGCATCAAACCTCGAAGACACTCTACAATTAGAGAAAAAGCGTGAGACCACTTCTGAAGAGGCTTCAGACAAGATGAAACGAACAGCGTATGATTTAAAAAGGTTTTGTTTGACACAGGACATCAAGTATCATGTGTTATATGAGACATCTGTGAGGCAGTTGTGGGAGATCCTGAAGAAGAAGTATCTGACGAAGAGCATAGAGTCTCATTTGCAATTGAAGAGTAGGCTCTTTGGCTTCCAATTGAAGAAAGGAGTCACCATTGATGAACATATGAATAACTACACCAAGCTTCCCACAGACTTAGTTAACGTGGATGTGAAGATTGAAGAAAAGGATAAGGCGTTGATTCTACTGAACTCTCTTCCTGAAGAAAAGTATAAGACCTTCATTCTAACTTTGATCAATGGTAAATAAACACTTAACTACAGTGATGTATCGACTGTTCTTGTAAATTATGAAGTGAGAAGGAAGGACAAGCAGTCTTCTTCTAATGGTACATCAACAGAAGCGTTGATGATAAGAGACAAAGGTTCCAATTAGAAAAGCACAGAGAGATCAGAGTCCAGACCAGGGTTCAGAGATCTGAAGAAGAACCAGTGTGCCTTCTGCAAAGAAATAGGGGTAAGAGTAAGAAGGAGTCGGAGATCGAGGCAAATATAGCACAGGTGGTCAATACTCACGTCGGTACTTCACAGACAGATAGATCAAACTCAGACTCATCGGTATTCTCTTTTTCCGTTACTACTCCTATTGTTGGTTACTCAGGAGACTCTGAAAGGTTGTTGGATACTGAGCTACCTATCATGTATGCCCTAACAAGGATTTTTTTTTTCGCTTTGCGAAGATAGATGGATGTTCTGTTGTCATGGGTGATAATCGCCCATGTAACATAGAAGGAATAGGTACAGTCCAGATCAGGATGTTTAATGGGATGGTACGAAAACTGAAGGAGGTGATGTATGTACCTCAAGTGAAAAATAATCTTATCTCTATGGTGCCTTGGAAGCATTGGGTCATGCAATATCTGTTAGAGATGGTGTTCTCAAGATAACTAGAGGCTCAATGATGGTGATAAATGGCGTCCAACGCAATAACCTGTATTTGATGGGTAGTACGATTACAGGACGAGTGGCAACTTCTATTTCTTCAGATGGTGATTGTACACAGGTTTGACATATAAGGCTCAGACAGACAGGTGAAAAGTCTTTTGCAGACTCCAGCAAAAGGGGATCATTTGAAGGTGTATCTACCTGCAACACAGAATTGGGTGGACACGAAGTTCTAGAGAAGATGACGAAGGTGAAATTTGGCAACTCTAAGCACCGCTCGAAAGATCTTCTTGATTGTGTTCACGTAAGTTTTGGGGACCTGTCAAGACTGCATCACTTGGAGATCATCGATATTTTGTCTCTTTCATTGATAATTTATCTAGGCATTGTTGGATATATCCCATGAGATAAAGATTTGAAGCCCTAAGTATGTCAGTAAAATGGAAGGATATGATGGAGAAGCAGATTGGTAGGAAGATTAAGGAGCTCCAAATTGGTAATGTTGAAAGATAAAGAACCAATTCCTACAATTTGGCCAGAATACTGGTATTGGTACACACTTCACAAACAGAATACATGGGTTGGCTAAAGAAAACCGTTCCTTACTGGAGAAGGCTCGATGCTTGTTGTCTAATGCACGATTAGATAAATTGTTTGGGCTAAGGCGATTGTATATGCTAGCCATCTCATAAATGGAATGTCATCGACTGCGATAGGAGGCAAAACTCCGTTGGATATTTGGCCAGGTGGAGCTACTCAGGATTATAGTTTGCTGCGGGTATTTGAAAGTCCGGCCTACTTTAGTGCCAAAATGGTAAGGTAAATCCGCGAGAAAAGAAGTTTGTGTTTTTGGGCGTCAATAGAAATATGAAAGGTTACAAGTTATGAGACCCCGAAACAAGAAGATTATGCTGAGTAAGCATGTCACATTTGATGAGACTTCATTGTTGAAGTCTACCATCTCTCAGCAGGTGGAGAGATTGAAGACCAAGAATGTATCGCAGTGGGTGGAGGTTGATGCTACTCCACCTCCAGTTAGGTCGGTATCAGTTAGTACTTCACCGGATGTGACACCGAATGGAGATCATGTAGCTAGTTTTGATGCTGAACGGGCTGAAGATATTGATGAGAATGTCAAATTGTTTACAGCTATTGCAACCAAGATAAAACCACGAAAGTGGATGAAGAAGCATGAATCTCAAGTTTTTAAGCGTGACAAGCTCAATTGAAAGTCGTTATTCTCCATGACGGTATTGGTAAGGAGGTTCATATGACTCAGCCAGTTCGGTTCACTACTAAAGATTTAGTCACAGTGCTTGAGCTCAGTGGAGCTCATTTCAATGAACTGAGGAGTTGGACTTCACGTAGAGGTGAAGTGTTGTGATCTCGATGAACATTTGATCTTCCGATGATGAACATTTGATCTTCCGGTGAGAAGATAATTGAGCTTGTATAAAGGGGGTGTGCATCTAGTTGTTGAGCCGATATTGATATTTGGTATGCTCTACTCAGATTTGGTTGGACAATCTTGAAGATATTTGGACTGGAGTGCCAGTCAGTTGGAGAGTCAATGTTGACTTATGTTGAGTTCTTCTTGAGATCATTTAGAATGGTGTTTCATTATGTTGCTGAGTTGTAGACACGTTCGAAGGTCGGCTCATATGGTGTTTCTCTTCGATGAAGTGTTGGGAAGGCATGTATGGTGCATTCCGTTTAGATAGTTGAACAGAAATTTGAAATCTTTACAATTGATATTAGAGTTTGGATTATGCCGTCTGCAAGGACGACAAACTTAATTTGGATCAGGTGTGATCATTTGAAATCAATTGTAAGTGTGTGCTTGCGATTCGTTCGGAACCGGTTTCGTCCGTTTAGCCAAGTAAAGATCGTGTGTCGATTTCACCGAGATCGTGTGTCGATTTCGTTCGGAGCCCAAGCTGAGATCGTGTATCGATTTAGCCAAAATCGTGTGTCGATTTCGCTAGGTGTTCGTTGGAGTTCGGCTCAGATTGGAAAATCTTTACCAAGGTGGAGAATTATAGGGAGAGAGGAGATAAAAAGCTATGGTAGAGTTTTTTAAACTCATTGAAAGAGATAACGCAGAGATCGGAGTTCAGAGAAAGCGAGAACGCAATTCGCAGCAGGACATGACAGGGGCGCCGACTGCCCGGTCGACCAGCATGCACAGCTCGGTCGACCGCCGGTCAACCATAGCAAGGAGAACGGTCTACGGGCACGGTCGACCAACTGGCATGTCGAACTCTCTGTTGGGTTCGGTCGACAGACTGATCGGCTGAAGGGATGGGTCGATCGACCGACAGGCGTACTGCTTCTCCTGATGGAATTCGTACTTCGTTCCTGAAAAAGAGTCGAATCCAATTGTGATCTCCTAATAATTCAGGACTTCCTGGCTATAAATAAAGGAGCAAAACCCCCATGGATTGTATTCCGAAATCCCTCTGGAATCTCTCTCTCATTGCCCTGAGGACGTAGGCAAATTGTCAAACATCGTTAAATATTGTGTTTGCTTTCTCTTTGTTTATTATTCTTGCCTTTTGGGTACTTGACCCCGATCTCAAGGGTACGGAGACATTGCTGCAACGTATATACGTAGGTCGAAAATACCTTCATATATACACGCTACGCATTATTACAGGTAAGAACTAATGTTCGGAAACACGTGGTGCATTATACATTCCAACATATGAGTACAATTATAAAGTTATCATAGGATGTGACACAATATTACACGAATATTACATCACCGATATGGCACAAAAGCGAGAATATAAAGAGATATACAATAATAAACTGTACAAAAGGCACTCACGAGTCACAACAGAAAAACTCGAGAGCTAAACATGGGGCCTGAAAGGAAAGGACTCTGGACGTCCTGCCGATGATCCATGCTACCGCTGCGCCACTATGATCAGTAACCGAAAGAAACCACAAGCTCCAACCTGTGAGATCTGGACATAAGGATTCAGGGGAGTCAGAACTCCGCAATGAGTGGCCTGGTGAATGCCAAGTGGCATGCAGGGATAAGCACACGTGTATCAATAAATCCGAATCAAAAGAAAATGCATTGAAAACCGTGTCGCGAGCACAAGCATGCAGAAAAAGGAAAAAGGCATCAAGTAATGAGATATATAAAAGCAATAAAGCCAGTTGTATGGGCTCAGTAAATAAGTTCATAAGATTAATACTCGAGAAGACCATTCAAACAAGAAAACCCTCATGTATATACCATATACCTCATGTCTCCATCGACTGAGTATGCATAACCTGAGCTGTCCACAATAACAGCTAAAGAGAACTATATGAATTATCAGGAAACAATAATTATATGGTAACTAAGTATCCGTATAAACCAAGAGTAAGTAAGTCAAGAGGCTAGGCACAATAATACAAGTGCAATATCGGTAAGAGACGGGATTTGTACAATATGATAACAGCAGGAGATCAGTGAAGTAGTACACATGTGGTAAAGGCAGGAATGTATAATATAATCATAATAGTAATAAAACCGAAAATCTGAATAAAAAACCTGATGAAAGTAAATATGGCAAAACCAGCAGTACAACCCAGATTACGGCTTCATGAGATAAGCATGTCGAAAAAATAATCCAAATAAGAAAACCCACATCTATATACTGTATTTCTCATGTTGTTTTAATATGAATGTATACAACCAGTGCAAAACAGCACGACGAATCATTAATTAGCATCTTGTTATTATTACTCGTCTTACTCATATATCTAGGTATGTGGCCTAGCGTCCTAACACACATACATCCATATATGAGTAAGTCGAGTTTGTTATTGAAAACTGATGATGAAACAAGGGTTATGTTTAATTGTTTACAGTGGATCCCGTACATACCCGGGACCACGGCCCAGGATGTTCCGGTGCTGATCAAAACCTGCCGCTAGGCAAACAGGAGGTGGGTCTTATATTATGCCGATTCAAGAATATGACAGTAGATAGGGAGTCAGCGCTCCCCTCGGACATCTGGAAGCCCTCAAGTAGATCCGAAAGTTAGAGTAGCACAACATACCTAATACCACTGTAAACATATTCACCACTTAAAGTCCATCAGTTTTTCCGTTACCCGGTATAAGTCACCCTTCTATAGTTTATTATTATGTAATTATCATATTACGGGATTAACAGGAGCAGGGCAGGTTCAAGTTACAAGATTTTATATGTACTATAGATTCATGTCATTGTATATAATATAGGATAACATGTGCAAGATTCCCTTAAACGTAATAATCACGATCAAACAGTAATCATGTCAGGAGGCAGGTGATAAGTGATATCAAACAAATGTCAAGTGTCAAGTGGTAACAAGTAGCAGCATGTCGGGTAATAAACACAATAGATATCACTATCTGAAAAACAGTACCGATACACAGGATCGGTATGAATACAGAAAAACGATACTAATACAGGAGATCGTACGAATACAGGAAAATGGTACCAATATAGGAGATCGTACGAATATAGGAAAACATACAGTTTTTGAAAAACAGTATAAGTAAATATTTCAAACTCTTCACAACGATCAATATAAGAGTTAATCGAGCTATCGAGTAGTCAAGCGAGTAAGTAAGCAAGCGAACATTCAAACGAAGCTAAACAAGCTGGGGACAAGATCAGCGAATAGTGTTTTATCACCAAAGCGCCAGTGGAACTCAAGAACGACTCGGCTTAAGATGCGAGTCTAAAATCTGGCGGAGTTCCGCCTAGACGTGTTTAGCGGTAAAACGCTGAGCGCTAAGCTGCCTTTCCAGGCATAGTTAGAAAGTCCAGAGGACCTTAATAAACCTCGAAGAGGTTAAGCCTGGAGGCTAAACGATCACAAATGGTCAGCCATGCATGATATAAAAGCAGAATATAATACATCACAGGCATAGTATATGTGCAGGAAATAAACTACCCTAGTACAAACATTCATCACAGGCATATACATGTACAATACTGGGCACTCGACCACATACAAATACAAGGGTACAATCCAATACAAAATATGGATACAATCCAAAATACAGAAATAAATACAAGTCGACCCCACGAAGCAGGAAAACCTAAAACGAGACAAGGACACTCATCTAAAATATCTGAATACGTCGTGAAATCCGAAACTCTGGAACCCAGGTAACCAACGCTTGAACGCGTTCAAACATAATAAATCTTATATTATATAGAGGAGGAGAAAGAAGCAACTAGAAGAAGAGAGAATGAAGATGTAGGGGTCGAAGGCGCGGGAGTCGCGTTACGCAGATGCCACAAACGCAAAATTCGAGACCCACGTTTAAACCGTAACACGAAAAGAACACGAACGAGGGCATGAGCTCCGTGTCGCGTTGACACTAGAACACGATGATCGCGTTATACGTATATCATAAACGCGAAGATCACATTAAGGAAGTGCTTGTATGCGGAGACAAGCTCCTCGTTCGATGGCCCAACGCGAGTCGCATTAAAGAGAAATTGATAGAGAGAGAAGGAAATCAAGAGAGTGTGGAAGCTAGAGAGAAAGAGAATAAGAGAGAGGAGAAAAAGGAAAGAGCTAGAGAGAGGGAGAAAGAGAGTTAGAGAGAGAAAAGTCTAAAGAGAGTACAGGGGGAGAGAGTATACAGGAAGAGAGAGATGCGGGGGTGAGAAAATAGAGAAGAGAAAAGGAAAGAAAGAAAGAAAGGAAGAAAAGAAGGAAAGGAAAGTAAGACAGAAAGGAGGGAAGAGAGGAGGATGGCTGGCCAGGCCATCTCTGGCCGGCCGGCGGCGCCCATGTGGCCGGCAACCTGGGCCTAAGGAAAAAGAAGAGTGAATAGGGGCAAGTCTAGTGTAAATTGGAATTTTGGAGTTGTTGAAACGGTGTTTCGAAGAGCAACGAAATGGTTCGTTAGAAAGAGCACTCCGAGGAGAGAAAGATGGGGGTGTTGTTGGTGGCTGAGGTGGTTTAAGTGGTGGTGGAGATGGTGGAGAAGGTAATGGTGATAATGGGTTGTTTTTGTGAAGAAGAAGAAGGTGATGTTGGTGGTTTAGGGTTGGTGTTATTGTTATTGTTGTTAGAACGGAGGAGGAGATAATGGAGGGAAGGATGGTGGAGAAGTGATGGAGATGGTAACCAGCCAAGGGGGAGGCATAGCTGGTTGAGTCTGCTGTTAGTGTTGAAGAAAGAAGGAAAAAGGAAAAATAAAAGAGAGAGAAAAAGGAGGGGTGGTGTGTATATATAAGAAAGTGAAGAATATTACAAGTATGCCATTCTCTCCAAAAAGGCCCAGATCAACGTCTGGCCAATTTTGAGCCAGACACGGAGAAGAGCTCTGCGTCCTTGATGAAAACGCGAGTGTTGCATTAGCAGAGGAGAGAGAAAGTCATGATGACTGATTAAAGTTGATTTAAAAAGAATTAAATGCAGAGAGAATCTCTGCCTCAAAAATCAGACCCGCGTCTAGCTAAACCTCGCGTCTGGGGAAAAGAGGCAAAAAGGAAAAGAAAAAATATAAAGAAAATATCTGGATAAAATTTCAGTATCTGGGAAAACACCGAAAACTTCAGAAAAATTCGAAAAATGGAGTAACTCAAAAAGCTTTCCAAAAACTCTCATATATAAGAAATATTATTTTAAGACAGAGGTGAAATCAGATTTCAGAAATTCAATCCCGTTTTTAAATAAAAATCCTGGAATCTTCCGGAGAAACTGGTCGACACCAGATCTAGCTAAATTTTGATAAATTCAAAATAATCTCAGAAAATGCATTTAAATAGAAATGTGATTTTCAAAAAATAATCTGAAAGCAAAATTTAGAACATCAACTCCAATTGTAAATTAAAAATCTTGAAATCGACCAGTGACACGGTCGACACCGATTTTGAATATTTTATAAATTTATTCGAAAAAATCTAAAGAATCATGAAAAATCTAGAATATTGAAAAATGATGTTTAAAACTGAAATCGATTAAATCTGACTATCAGAAAGGCCAAATTGAGCAATACACATGAATCAGGTTTCTCAATTCAGACTAGGGCTGACTCCGAGTGCACGAATCCAGATCTAATATAAAACGATCGCATAAATATTCATAAAACAAAAACAATTTCAGGAAGCAAATCGAAAAATACGATCTAAAAATCAAAATACGCAACTAAGTATGTATTCTGAGAACGATGTGTTACAATACTTCTCAACTGCATCTCTCTTAGTTGATTGGGGTTTCTCAATTGAGTTCTTGCAAGGCGCACACAACAGTTATGATGTATTACCACTTTATGATCCAAAAGTGGAAAAAATTTAGAAACATAACAGAAGTTCAATTCAAACTTAATAAAATCATGTTACGCAACAAACTAAATGATAAATTGAGTAGAATGAAGACTCTAACTTGGATTGTTTAAGGGGGAAAAAGGATAAACAAGGAAAAAGACTTGAGATAATGAAATTTATAAATCTTAACTCTAGCAAAGTCTACGTTCCAAAAGTGTGGAAAAAATTCAGAAACATAACAGAGTTCAATTCAAACTTACTAAAATCAAATTACGCCACAAATAAAATGATAAATTGATTAGACTGAAGACTCCAACTTTGATTGTTTATAAACAACGAATAAGACAAGAGATAATGAAATTTATAAATCTTAACTCTAGTAAAGTCTACGTTCCAAAAGTGGGGAAAAATTTCAGAAACATAACAGGGTTCAATTCAAACTTACTAAAATCAAATTACGCCACAAATAAAATGATAAATTGATTAGACTGAAGACTCTAACTTCGATTGTTTATAAACAAGGAATAAGACTAGAGATAATGAAATGCATAAATCTTTATAATACTGACTTGAATATGATTGCAGGCATATTACAAAATCAGGAATCAAGTCATTATACATTTCTATGCTATGTCGTGATCAATAGCTAATTTCTCGCCGACATTTCAGAAAATGTCTTTTTCTTTTCAGTCTAAACATTCATCGTTTCAAGCCAGACAAAGGAGTGTTGCGTTAGGTAAAACGTCGTCATTCTTGATGTTTGAAGCCGACTCCTTAATGGAGAGAAAAAGGGTTTATCAAACCCCAAATACCCGTGACAAAGATCTTTTTGGTTTTCTTGCTTGACAAAACAAATCCAGTGACTGAATCAACACAACGATAGCTCATGAGGGTGAAACACAACACACAAGCCAGCTGGCAATTGGACAAATTTGCAGAGTCAAAGTCAAGCAATATTGACCAAGATATTAAACTAACATAAATCAGATAATTGTAAGTTTCCTCAGTGATTAACGGAGTCAACAGAGTGATTCAATTTTATAAGACCAAGGATAAAACCCCGAGTGCTAATTTTCCAGGTCAATATTAACGGTATCACAAACTATATATTACCAACAAAGTAAGAATTCAAACTAATAATTAAGAATTTCATTCTGTTAAACAAAATATTTTGTTACGTTAGCACCGGAGAATAACATAGGAGGGTAAGTTGACTGCCAAGTATGAGCTGTATGCACCAAAAAATTAACACACAGGAACGAAGAGCAGAAAAAGAAGAGCACAAAGAGACTTGCAAGCTGAACCTTCATGAATTTTTGTTTAGAGAGGATAATCTAATCCAGAATCTAATGCAGTATCCTAAGTTTCAATGCTAAAAGTTATTTAGCAGCAAAATGATTAAATAAAATAAGATTGCATTACATGTAATGCTGTATAATGTCAATTCACACGAAAACTATAGATCTTGTGTCTCTCTGTGTGTGTGTTTTGGATTTTTTTTTTTTTTTTTTTTTTTTTTTTTTTTTTTTTTTTTTTTTGTGTGTGTGTGTGTGCGCGCGCGCGCGCGGGGCATCTGGTACACATCACTCAGCTGGAAATTGGAGTCCCTCCCTAGAGGAGAGGATTGAGCTCATCAAAAGGAAAAATAAGGACACCAATAAGAGGAACCCAAAAGGAGGAAACCAAAGAGGCTGCCTATATTCAAAATTAAAGTCCAGCACATCACTAAACACACACATATAGAGACTAGGAACTCCAAGTAAAACTGAAACAAAGGCAAATATGGGAGAAGGATTCTAAGATGATAAAGAGGCTTAGAAAGATTGTACTCAATAATCAGTTCGAATATCTTCAGATTCCCAGAGTCCAATGAAAAATTTCCACATAAGACATCTCCATTGCAATGCATAACTGAAAACATAATTGGAAAGTGAGAGGAAAAAACAAAAATAGGAAGCGATTGAAAGTTCGAAAATGAAAAGAATTAACCATACCAGTAAATGATCCAGCTCAAAAGTTCTTCAGCAATTCATAAGAGGACTGTCGTCCAGCAAATTTGAGATGTCTGAAAGCCTTTGCCTGGGGGTCGCCTTTGAACTGTCAACCAAATCCACCTCAAAGGTACTGATGTCTTTCCTCTTCTGTGTTTCCTTCTTCGGTTTCTCTTCTGCTGCCTCTGCAATGGGACTTAGAACAGCCGGTAGCTGATTCTGTTCTTGTGCGATCATAGCTTGTGCTTCTGCAAGGACAGAGGAGCTGTCTTCTGTGGCATAAAGTATGCTCTGGATTGCACCTACAATCTGTGAAATATATGGTTATATACCAACAACTGGTCAATCAGACTAGAACCAATAAACGCATTATATGGGGATACAGTAGGACAGAGAACAAAACATCCCAACAGCAGATCAGGTACTAATGAGTTATATATGACATTATGTGCTAAATATGACATTATGTGCTAAATATAGCTGTAAAATAAAAATACAATGGTAGTACTAACACAAGAATCGACCATTAAATTTAGGTTAAAAAAAAGAAAATTCTAGATGATCAGAACTTAACGTGTGCACAACTAATAGTATTATAGTAATCAGTTATATACAGTAAAACAGTAGAAATTATCAAAACATAAAATGTATGTTCTATTTAGAAAAATGATATTTTCAATTATAATGAGACTAACTTCTTCCTCACAGTTGTTCAGTTTGAAATTAATGCGCGATTTTGATTTTAGACACAGGAGATATTCAAAGAGAATTTTAAGGTTTCCGAAGCCATATTTAGGAAACCATTCAAGATCCAATGGCCAGTTTAAAATTTCAAATACCAAGGGAATGCCATGGAAAGTAGTGCCAACTAAATCTGGCCCTTACAACCTTCCTCAAAAGAGGTTGGTTGCATGAAGGCAACAGAAAAGGATTCTATGTCAGCCCTACTAGTAATGTATATGTAGAAAATCAAGTGACTGAGCTTCTTTTCGAGGAATAGTATATGTTCTTTTTAAGGCAAGCCTCGATATGGGATGTTATCATACATGGGGTTTATTTCAACTGAAAAGTAGGTTTCTCTACTCTATGAAAGAAAAGCTGCTCAAATGAATATATGTTACTAACAAAGTTGAGTCCAAGTTGGTTCTTACAGGTAGACGTTCTAAATCAGGTTTCTCGCACAAGATTTCAATATCTCGCAGTTTAGCAAAGTAGAAGTCCCTTTCCTTCTCAAGGCTGTCGACAAAAAGCTTCAGCTCAGTTATCTGCATGCAGCCAAATAAATCATTTAGCCTCTGTATTCTTGGGTAATGAAAAAAAAAATCACATGGATTATTAGTTAACCTTCTCATCATAAGCTTGCCCTCCTGAGGGAGCAGCAGTTTTTGTGGTCCTCTGGGACGAGGCACCGTTGGCATGTCCCTCATTCTTTCGGGTGGTGTGAGATGGTTGGGTTTTGGCAACAGCAGATGAAGACTTTGATGAAACTTGTGCAGGAGCTGGCTTTCTGTGTGTCTCCTTTCCTCCTCTACAAGCTTCTCTTCTTTCCAAAGGATTGTAGCTGGGAGGGTAAAAGAATCAAAGACAGATAAGTTAAGTTTATGACTTGTTTATAATTTTATATTACGACAAAAACTGAAAATATTAACATCCAAAAGATAAGAAATAGAGACTTGAACAATGAGAAAGGAAACATAATGTGTTAACTCCAAAAGAAAATTCAGTTGAGAACAATCTAGGAAAGAAGACAATGCAAATTCATACTTTCATAGTACAAAATATAAGAACACGGCAACATGCAATGATGTTGACATTAGTTACATACATTCAAATTGTTTTAGTTAGCCCAATATTAGTTTAGAACTAATTTTGAAATCAATGATTCATTAAGTGGCTATAAATGCAAGTCTTGAGCCATTAAAATCGAAAAATGAGCCAAATGTAAATTGAACTAGCATGTGCATGCTTGGACAAGTTAAACTTGCATGGGTTTGATTGGGTCAACTAAATTTCTTATGATTTTAATCCCAGAATAATAGCACCAATTTATTTTTAGTACAGTTAAACCCATAAAGGTTAAACACAGTTTGACTGCAAACAAATATGAATAAATCCAATCATACATTTCACCAGGGGCAGAACATAATAGTGGATGAGTTTTAACTAGCAATGCTGACCCAACAACAAAATGTTTCCATCTTACATTTTGGATTTCTTTTAACTTTAAACTTCTGGGAAGCAACTAAGCGGAGAACATTGGCATTCATTAGCCAAGAAGCTTAATAAACAAAAGGCTTCCGGTTTAATGGATAAACACATTACCTGCCCAGTACACCTCCATTGACAGAATCACAGTACCTCTTCATCCACTGCATGAACTCTAAATTATCAAGGGGTCTTCCTTTAATGAGCTTGTTCACCTCGATATGCTAGCCAAAAAAATAAAAGAAAAGAAAAGAAAATTAAGATTTAGTGAGCTCGTATATAACTAAAGATTAGGAATTTCAAGTTCTTTTCAAATGTACTATCATGTGAATGGTAAATTAAGATTAATTTCCCAGAGTTGCTACCCGGAAAAAAAAAGAATTATTGAACAATAAAACAACAAAATATTACTTCCAGTTTACGTCCAACCATGAAATCACTTGGTAAGGCCCTGCCAAGAATACCACATGATAATAGCCTTAATTTTGTAAATGGATAAGCCCAAAGAAATGTCTGCCCTAACCAACAATGATATAGGTGTTAGAGGTTTAAAGCATTACAATAAAACTTTCCCTTTCATGTTGTTCAGATGTATAGCTGATGCGGACATCGTGAAGCCGAAGCCCAATTCAAGACCTAATTCAAAAGCATGGAATGTTTACTGAAAGAGGCCCAAGAATTATATGGCAATTTGATTCTAGAAGAAATTGTAAAATCCGAATAGCATTAGGAGTTCTAGTTTCTATTTCTTATATTTTTATTTTTAGTAGTAGTATGATACTACTTTCTTTTTTATGTATTTTCTTTCTTTTAGATTTTTGATTTCTTTTACGATTAGAATTATGCAATCCAAATACAAATAGGAGATGCAATTTTATAGCCTATATAACGACTCCATGTATTCACTTTTTTCATTTGAGTTGAATACGAATTTCTCAATCCTCTTCTCTATTAGTGGTGAGATGCCCTATTAGACTCAATTATTGGTAGAAAATTGTAATCGATTTATCTATCTCTATTGCCTCTCTCTATCTCCCCTTTAAATTTTTCTCTCAAATAAATCTCCGTCGAATACCCCATCGTCAAATCCCTCTCTCCTTCGTCATGCTAACAGTAATTTCGGTCTTGTTTGCATAAGCGTCCCGACTCCTCGACGATACTGTTTTTGTCGATTGTACTTCTTCTCATCGGCGTGAGTTTAAAGATCAACCAACAATCAATAAGTAAGGTAAGATCAAATGTACAATCATCTCAGATATTTTTTTATTACATCAACTCTTCAATTACAAATCTAGATATACATCATCCAATCTGTTATCCATTCTGACCTTCTGTCTACATTAAAAGTAAGCGAGTGATTCTATTTCTCCCTTGTGATGGCTTGACTTCTTTATTGTGTCTAGCTGAAATTTTAATTTGGAGTGATCTAATATGTGATTCTCATTCCTGACATATCGTCTGAACTGGGACACGTGAAATACGTTGTGCATTCCTTCCAGTAACATCTCCTACTCGTTTCAAAATTTCGAGTGGGCTGATGTATCTCGAACTCAACTTCCCGCGATTACCGAATCGGATCATTCCCTAGCGAGATATATCTTCAAGAAAACGTGTACACCTGTTATGAATTCCAACGGCCTTCTGCTAGAATCAGCCCAACTCTTCTGTTGGCTTTGTGTTGTTTTGTGATGTTCTCGAATAATTTGGATCTGCGCTCTCTACTGTATAAAGCTTCGAAAGGTGTTATTTTGATATTGGCTTGTTAACTGTTATTATACGAAAACTCTGCTAGATGAATATAGTCCCCCCACTATACCATGAATTCTATTATATAGGTTTGTAACATGTCTTTAAGAATTTAAATTGATCGTTCTAGCTACTCGTCTGTCTGAGGGTGATAAGAAGCACTAAATTTAAGATTTGTTCCCAAACTTTCATGAGGACTCTCCCAGAAGTAAAATTTGAATCCCATGTCTCTATCTGACATGACACAAAATGGAATTCTATGCAAGCGAACTATCTCTCTCCCGTATTTCTCTGCTAGAACTTCTATAAACTGTCCCACTCTAAATGGTATGAAGTAAGCTGCCTTAGTGAGACAATATATAATTACCCAGACTGCATTGTCTTCTCTTGGCCTGCAGGGGCAAAGCTGTGATAAGGTTCATAGTGATGAAGTTCATAATAATATGTTTTCCCATTTCTGGAGAGTTTTTTAGTAGTGTTGTAATCTGAGAAAGTCACGTACAGATCTTTTATAATATCTGACTATTATAACAAAGCTCTTAATTTTTCTTTGCTGACTTTAGAACTGGCCAGTCTTTCACTTTCTGAATCTTACTAAAATCAACAGAGATTACTTCTTTCAAAATGACGTGACCCAAGAATGCGATACTATTTATCCAGAACTCAACTCACATTTGCTTTATTGGGCGTGAAGTTGTCCTAATGAAGAGTATGTAATAAGATTCTTAGACATTTTGCATGCTCTCTGTCACTCTGAGAGTAGACAAAATATTATCAATAAAGATTATGACAAATCTATCCAGATATCGTGAGAAAATTCGGTTCATCAAATTCATAAAGACTGCTAGACACTGGTTGCTCCGAATGACATGATCAAGAATTCCCAATGACCGCAGCGAGTCCTGAATGTTGTTTTCTGAATATCTTCCATCTCTACCTTTAATTGATAATAATCAGACTGCAGATCGATTCAGAGAATACGTAAGCTCTGTGAAGTTAATCGAAGAAATCACAGCCATCCCTGGAAAATATCAATAGAAAATTTCATAGTTCGGTCATGCCGAAGTCCTCATATTACAACGAATATATTCAAAATTTGTTCATACTGGCGTCCCTTTTTCTTGACTTCTGTAGTGGCATAATCTACCTGATTCATGCTCATAGTCAACTTACGTTCCCCGGTAAATTGAACTTATGGTAGATGTGACGTTCTGAGAATTACTTCCTGGTTTCGATAGTCGATAACTGCATAGCATGCTCTGAGCCAAATTATGCCTAGATTCATGTCGTATCCCTAGTGTCTAGTACAAGAATACCTATTTCTAACTTTTTTTTACACAATCCTACAGTACAATCCATACAAATTCCATTAGTAGTAACCATCACAATCCTTATGCTAATCCATATCTTACCTACTACTACTTAAACTTTTGCCTCTTCCGCGATTAAATTATAGGTTTGACCTTTCTGAGCTTGGTTGAATGCTTGTTGCTGAGGAGGGAGTAGAGTTCCCTGCCCCATGGTCCTGAGTTTCCTCTGATGGGTGGTGCTGGAAGTGTCAGTAAGGTTAGGGCTTTCCAGTTCTCTTGTGCGGACACGCTCCTAATGAATGATTGCCACAGGCAAGACATAGCATGTTGGTCTTTCGGCGGTTCCAAAGAGTGTCTGGGTTTGTGACAAAATCTACACACGATCTGGTGAAGAGAAGGTCGAATTATCTGAAGAGGTGTGGGTTGGACAAAAGGAAGAGTAGGTTGGAATGATCGCTTGGGAATTGGAGCACCCATAAGTCTGACTGGGTTACTTTGGCCCAACTATTGAAACGGACGCTTCATGCCCTGTTCTACATCTGAGAGCGGTTCTTCTTCTCTAATCCTTGTTCCACTTTGGCTATATTGATGACCTGAGAATAAGTCTTCAGTTGGTGCGGAATGAAAGTATTTGTATATCCATCTTCAATCCTTGCTGGAACCTACTAGCATGTTTTTTTTCATCTGACATCATGTATGGTGCGAATTGACTCAGCCTTAGGAATTCTGCGGTATACTCATCAACAGTTTGTTTCACTACTGTAGTAGGATGAATTGTTCCTCCAACTCTTTCTGAGCTTTGTTGGAAGAATCTATCATAAAAATTCTTGGAGAACTGATCCCAAGTGATAGGTTTATCCAATCTCGCTTTTTCAGCTAACCACCAGGTTCTGGCTACACTTTCAATAATGTCTTTGCGACTTCCACTAGGTTTTCTTCAGGAATCCTGGCAGCTTTCAATAGATCAGTGGTGTCGATTAACCACTGCTTGGCATCTAAAGGTTTCTCTGTCCCTGAAAATACTGCTGGTTGTAACTGCTTGAAATCAGAGATACTACCCGGTTGTTGTTCTATATGAGCTGCCAGAAAAACCTGGTAAAAGAGTTTCGTCTACTTTTACTAAGTCTCTATTATTCCTTGAAAAATCCTCATCATATCAACATTCTCTCCTGCGGGACCGTTCCAAGAGAAACCTGAGCCGTTACGGGTACCCCGTCTTTCCATATCCAAGTTCGTAAAAGACAACAAGAGACTAAAAGTAAAAGATGGAAGGGTTCACGAATCAAGGATAGAACTATCAAGAAGGATTAGATAACTATATACTTTGCAGTTGGGTTGCATAACCGTGACTCGTGCATTCCATTTACAAATTAATATCACATCAATCTGTCGACTGGTTGTACTTTGGATGTGAGAACTAGGCTCTGATACCGTTCTATAATGCCTCGACCCCAGAGTACAGAGACATTACTGTGACGTGTATACACAGGGCAAAAATACCATCACATTCACGCTAAGCATCAGTACAGGTAAGAATCAAAGTACTGAAGTACGTGATGTATCATACATTCTAACTTAAAAGCATAATTACAAAGCTATCATAGGATGTGACATAATATTACAAGTATATTACATCATCTAGAGGTATAAAAAATAAGATTTATAATATGGACAATCCAAAAGGATGCTCACGAGCTTCAGAAGAAATCCTACAAGCCTACCAAAAGGAACTGGACAGGAAGGAGTCACGGCTGATCAGCCTGCTCCACAAGATGAGCTTGGTCCTCATCGAAGGAGTCCACTTCAGTCTATGCTTCAAGATCTAGACATGCAGGTTCCGGGGACTAAGAAAGCTACCTAAGGAGTAATAAAATGAGCGCCAAGTGGCGTGCAGATAAGCACACGTATCGATAAATCTGAATAAGAAAAATATGTATCGAAAATCGTGTCGTGAGCTCAGACACAAGCATGCATTGAGGCATCAAATAAAACAAATGTGGGTAAACCAGTCGTACAAGCTTAGATTACGAATTCATGAGTTTAGTATGTAAAGGGGATAATCCAAATAAGGAAACCATCATATATATACATTGTACCTCACGTCAACATAACTTGAGTTCATACAACCTGAGTTGTCTCGTAGACTAATAAAACAACATAAAACCAATAAAAACTAATAAAACACAAACAAATCATATATCTGTAATCCTATTATTTTATTATTATTCGTTCGACCCATATATCTGGGTATGTATTGGCATACGTTCCAACTCACATACATTTATATATGAGTAAGTCGGGGTTGGTTATTAGAAACTGAAAAGAAAACTAACAAATTATGTTTACAATGGGTCTTGTGCATACCCGAGACCACGGCCGAGGGTGTTCCGGTGCTGAGCTGGAACTCGCCGCAAGGCAAATGGGAAGGGTCATATTTATATACCCTGGAAAGGAGGTATATATACGTAGATAAGGCGCCAGCATACCCCCCAGAATACCTGAAGGCCCACAAGTAGAACTGAAAGATTTTAGTTACACACCATCCCTATACTATTGTAAACAAAATCACAAATTGAAATCCATCAGTTTTCCTCGACACAAATAAGTTATCTTTTTTTTTACCGATTATTTATAATTATCAGTTACAGGATTAGTATGTCGAGGGGATAATCCAAATAAGGAAACCCTCGTGTATATATATTTTACCTCACGTCACCATAACCTGAGTTCATACAACCCGAGTTGTCCCCTAGACTAAAAAACAACATAAGCCGATAAAAACTGATAAAACACAAACAAATCATATATCTTTAATCCTATTATTTTATTATTATTATTACTCGTTCGACCCATAATTTTGGGTACGTTGGCATGTGTTCCAACTCACATACATTTCTATATGAGTAAGTCGAGGTAGGTTATTAGAAACAGATGAGAAAAGTAACAAATTATGTTTACAATGGGTCTTGTGTATACCCGAACCACGGCCGAGGGTGTTCTAGTGCCGAGTCGGAACTCGCCGCGGGGCGAATAGGAAGGGTCATATTTATATGCCCTGGGAAGGAGGTATATATATAGATAAGGTGCAAGCACACCCCCCGGAACACCTGAAGGCCCACAGGTAGAACCGAAAGATTTTAGTTACACACCATCCCTATACTATTGTAAACAAAATCACAAATTGAAATTCATCAGTTTCCTCGACTAACTGTAAGTTATCTTTTTTATTACTGATTATTTATAATTATCAGTTACGGGAGTGGGCAAGAACATGATACAGGGGTAACCAGAGTACAGGTGTAACAAGGGTATAATAGGATATTTAATTATTAAATTCCCGTAATGTGATAATCATGAGTCAAGACATAACATGACAAGTGTCAGGTGTCAAGTAATAACATGTCAGGTGCAGTGTTATCGAGGCGCGAAGCGTAGTGTGAGGCGCAAAGGATCCAGCGCACACGAAGCGCAAGGCGAGGCGATCGCTTCAGTTCAATGAGGCGCATATTTTTCTTTGTGCATGGATGTATTATGAATGTATTCTTTTTTATGTATGAAAGTATTATATATTCTTCTTTGTATGAATGTATTCTTTTCTTTGTATTGATGCATTATGGATGTATTTAGTGAGGCACATACTTCAGTGTGGCGCATGATTATGAATGTATTCTTTTTTTATTCCTAGATATTAAAAAATGCACACTAAAAATTCACTAAAAAATTACACTAAAAATGCATCAGAGGCAAATCTATCTTTCGTTCTTCCTCTCTCCTGATCTCTTTCTCCTCTCCAGCTCTCTCCCCCTCTTACTTTCTCTCTTAATCTCTCTGTGTCTCTATTCTTTCTCAGAGATGAGAGATCTCTGTCTCTGAGAGAGAAGAGAGAGAGAGATCAAGAAAGGGTTGAAAGAGAGGGGGGAGAGAGCTGGAGTAGAGAGAGAGTGCTCACCTGGCGACGACGACGAAGGCGATAGTGATGAAGGCGACAACGATGAATGCGGGGGCCCCTCTGCCCTAAATCGGGTTGCCTACAGTAAAAAGGTTAGTTTTTTCATTTTTACTTTTTGTCTAACTTAAGCGGGTAGGGTTTACCCGCTAAATTAGCGGGTTATAACCCGACCCGTCCCATAAATAATATACGCATAGAGGCGATCGCCTCGCGCCTCGCGCGAGGCGCACGCGAGGCACATTCGGGCGCGCGCCTCACGTTGCCCACGCGCCTCGCCTGCGATGTGGGGCGCATTGTTGCGCCTCGCTTCGCCTCGCGCCTGAGGCGCATCGCCTCAATCGCCTCTAACAACACTGGTCAGGTGTCAGGGTGATCAATAAAGCAAGTGTTATACTGTAGTGTAACAAAATACGAAAAAATGATACAGATACACACAGAAAATCGGTTCAATTACCAAAAAATAATACAGTCTTTAGAAAAATAGCTTAAGTAAAGATTTCAAACTCTTCCCAACTATTAATAAAAGAATAATAGTTAAATTATTTAATTATCCGGCGGTGTTCGTCAAACTGGAGCAAAGCCAGACCGCGTCGGCATTACGCTGGGTACACAACAGAGCTTGGCTCCTGGCGGAGTTAACGTATAGCTCTAAATGCTAAGGCGCTCGACGAGGCTATCGCTCGCGGCGAAGCAATGTATGAACGTCCAGCTAACGCTCACGACGAAGCCACACTCGCGGTGAAGTTAAACGTATATAATGAAGCGCCCTATAAATGCTCTGCTAACACGTGACAAAGCTACGTACGCACCGAAGCTAAACGCACGCAATGAGACGGTATATGAATGACCGGCTAAGCACGCGGCGAAGCTACGCTCGGGCCAGTTAGCTATGAAGCGCTAAGCTCGCCTCCCGGCGGAGCTAGTAAAAACCCAGAGAGTTTAAGTCCGAAAACAGAATAAAACCCAGAGGCTGAGGTTGAGCCTGAAGGCTGGAGAAAAGTCCGAAGGCTGAATAGTGGAAGATAAGGGTACTTGTATAAGTGTTAGTATAAACACATGCACAAAAATAATATCACCTACACTATTACAGGCACCACACAAAATACAACTATTACACCGATACAATCACAACAAATCACTCGATACAAATACAATAGTTCACAGAAATAAAAACGCACAGTCCACCGAAATACTAAAACACAATCCCAGAAATACATAATATACCCCTCGAAGCGGGGTAATACATAAAGCGAGAAGCACTCGCCTAAAGTCATGAGTCACGCTGCGAAATCTCAAAACTCTGAAAACCAATGCACTTGCACGTGAGTGTTCAGGAGAGAGAATAGTTAGAGGAGAGATTAGTGAGAGGAAAGAGATGAAAAGACTCGAAGAAAGAGAGAAAGGGGAGGAGCTCACAGTCTTGTTCTGAGCTCACGGTTACGCTGCGCTGGCCGCGCTGGCCGCATGCGACCAGGAGGCGACAGCGAGGCTAAAGGGCGGGATGTGATGGTGGTCTATTGGTGGTACAGATGGGATGATGGTGGTGATGAGAAATTTGGTGATGGAATTTGGGAAGGAAGAAGATGGGGGATGATGATGGTGATCTTGATGGAGGAGGTGGCGGAGTAATTGGGAATGTGGTGTGGTGAGATGGAGGCCGAAAAGCTCGCCGGAGAAGGTGGCGGTGGCCACCAGCCACTTGGGGGAGAGGGGGAGAGAAGTGAAGAGAGATAGAGAGATTGAAGAAAGATGGAGAGAGAGAGAGAGAGAGAGAGAGAAAGGTGTTGGTGAGGAGTTTGAGGGTCGGAGTTGAGATGGGGGACCCGGGGTCGTCGTCAGCGTTGGGTGGTCAGCCAGAGGACTGTCGGGCGTCGAGGGAGTTGGTGGCCTGTTTGGATGAGAATCGGAGGGTGAGAGGAAATTAAAGAGTGAAAGAGGGAGTAGATGAAAGAGGAAGAGAGAAATTTGAGAGAGAGAGAGATAGAAAGAGATTGTGGGGAGAGGAAATTTGGAGAGGGAGTGCTGCATCACCGGCCAGAACGAGGAAGAAGAAGAAAAGAAAAAAAATGAAAAAGAAGAAAAAGAAAAGGAAGAAAAGAAAAGAAGAAGAGAGAAAAGTGTGGAAGGGTGTAGAAGGGTCTGGAAGAAAGAGAAAATAGGAAAAAGAAAAGAAAAATAAAAAAGAATAGGGAAAAATATCCGGGCAAAATAGTGGATTCGGGAAAGCACCAATATTGTTATATTCAGTAAAATAAAATCTTCAAAAATTCTTTAAAATATGAAATATTACACTAAGGAACATGGTGAAATCAAATTCAAAAAATTCAACTCTATTTAAACATTAAAAATTCTGAAATCAATTAGTGATACCGGTCAACACTGATTTTAGGAGATTTTGCAAAATAATTCAAAAAAATTAAAAATCATGAAAAATTTAAAATATTGAAAATCAATATTTAGAATTGAAACCAGTCCAGTCTGACTATTAAAAAAGTCAAATCAAGTAGTACATTGGGATCAGGTTTCGGGTTCATACTCGGGCTGACTCTGAGTCTAAAAATCCAAATCTGATACCAAATAATAATATAAATAATCACATAATAAAAATAAATACATGGGAAAAATAAGAAAATATGATCAAAAAATCGAGACACATATCCGAGTACATATTCCGGAGATGGGATGTTACAATTCAACAGAGCAAGAAATCTGATGTGTGAGGTAGATAAAGACTAAAAATAATCGATAATTTAACTCGGGCATCTCATCATCTATTGAATCTGATTAGAGCATCCCACCACTATCAGATTTTACGATTGAGAAATTCAATAATCAAACGCACTTTAGAGTGAAAAAAACTTTTTATTGATTGTATATATCCCAATAGAATACTCGAGGGCCCTTTATATAGGTTACAAAATTACATTCTCCTAGTTACAATTGAAATACTAATACTAAAAGAAATCAAAAATCTAAAAGAAAGCAAAAATACATGAAAATAAACTATGAATTCTACTACAGCTCTGATCACCACTGCAATATATAAAATAAAAATCCTACTACTACTGATTACAAAATCTTTTTCTGGAATATGTACCCGGATACGTGTCTTGATTTTTTTATCGTACTTTCTTTTTTTCCTTGTATCCATTTTTATTAATGTGTGAGGTAGAAAAAGAATAGAAAGTAATCGATAAATTAATTAGAGCATCTAATCATTTGTTGAATCTGATTAGGGCATCCCACCACTATCAGAATTACGATTGAGAAATCCAATAATCAAACTCAATTGAGAGTGAAGAAACTTTTTATTAATTATATATCCCACTAGAATACACGAGGGCCCTTTATATAGGTTACAAAATTACATTCTCCTAGTTACAATTAAAATAGAAATACTAATACTAAAAGTAATCGAAAATCAAAGAAAGCAAAAATACATGAAAAGAAATTATTAATTCTACTACAATTGTGATTACTACTCAAATATATAAAATAGAAATCCTACTACTACTCTGATTACTAAATCTTTTTTTAGAACCAAATAGTCATGTTTCTGTTGAGTCTTCTTTGGTACACGCGTTATTTTTTGAATTTGGACTTTGGTGAAGATGTCAGCGCATGATGTCTGTATCACAACCTATTCATCCAAAATTTCTTCTTCTCGGCAATCAATTAAACTTATAGGTACCAGATATAGGAACATGGCAACATGTTGTTGATATTGATATTAGTTACATAAATTTGAATTGTATTAATTAGCTTGTTGGCAGCTTAGGACTAATCTTGAAATCACTGATTCATATTAAGCAACTATAAATGCAAGACTTTGAGCCATTGAAATCAAAACATGAGCTAAATGTATATTGACTTAGCCTGTGAATGCTTGGACAAGTTCTTAGCCTGTGAATGCTTGGACAAGTTTAGCTTATCAACTAAATGAATATAGTATAGCTACATGTGAGAGTAATCTATGTCAAAACTGAAAATATTAAATTTTGGAATGTTAAACCATAATAATACCACCAAATCTTTTTTTTTTTTTAATTTAAAACAAATCCTAAAATGATGAGAAAATCCATCTTAGGATAAGCTAATGTTAAACTAAAAATCTAATGACCTTTATTTGGTTGTAACTAGAACATGGTGTTTCTCTGTGTCAAACTAAAATACTAGTAGCATTTCCCACTCCAAAAGTTGGCATGTTTAACACATCTGGATGGCATGCTTGTCCATCCATGTGCTATACAGTAGTGCATAAACCTTTATTAACCAAAAAAACTATGTATAAAACTGAAGATGCTCCCTTTAACAAAACCAGTTGTTCTATGATACTAATTAGGTGCTTTCATCTGTTAATCACAATATGATACATATATTTACATAACATATATCCTGGAAAGGCATAAATATAGCCATGGCTTCTGGTCAACATGTCAAGAATTGCTGTGTTTGACATCCAGTGTCCATGTTGGGGAATGACACCTATGTCCTTGTCTACAAAACAACTTGAATCTAGGACATTTAGATTTACCAGATCATTTATTTACAATTTCAAATCGTAAGATCCAAAATAGATCCTAAGTTACAATTTTAACTTGATGCAAGTCCAAACCAAATCAAGAAGTTATGGTATGATGTGGATCAAAAGGTGGTGATCATAATCATAACATCTGACAACCTTGATGGTGACCCTTTAAGAAGCATTTCATCCAAGTACATATATCCTCATCTTCAACTGGGCAAAAACTGAATATAATGCCTAATATTCTAGAGAAAATGGGGTTATTATATACAACAGTTCATTTTCAGCGGCCACTAGATGGCCGTATTGAAAACAGAAATCTAAAACAGATTGCACTGTACTTGACTCCAGATGTACATGCTGGAAAGGTTGTTATCATATGCTTAATGGTTTTATCGAATGAGTTCTAATCTCCCTACATTTTCTCCAAAGGACTCGTATGAGAACTCTAAGAGCTCCTTCATCCATGCATTTTTTGAGAGTATATAGTGGACCCTCCCACGGTCCCACCTCACCCAAGAGAGAAAGTCCCCCCCCAAAAAAAAAAAAAAAAAACTAATAGTGGTTTTTGCAGTGCCTAGAACTTGTGGCCTCTTCTTCACAAATCTATGCCTTTAGCGGCTATCCTCTTTGTCCTCAAGTTCCTCTATTTCATTTTCATCTATGATTTTTTGTCTACAACAACATTGAATTTCCTACCTTTAGCCTCAACAGACTCTCTCCCTTTGCAGACTTTCTATTAGCATGTACAAATGTAACAAAATGACATGATTAACATCTAGCAAGTCTCTATTTATTCTTTAAGTTTTCCCTGCCACACAAGGCATATTGGCGTCAAAACAAATTCGCCTCATCTCTGCGACTTGAAACTTTTCATGTATAACTAACATCAAAAGCAACCCTGTGTAGCCAACAGACTCACTACCTCCATCTCTAACTGCAAAATATTTTCAAATAAATCATAAAGTAATACATAATAAGTGTGAAACGATATGCTTCAGATGTTAAGTTCCAGTTTGATAACTACTCTACCAGTGTTGAGCATAGTGCAAAAAATAGTCCCACATCGATTAGACTTAGGGACGGTCTTGGGTATATAAGCGTTTAGGCTACTTCATCTAATGGATTAACCTTTTGGGATGGTGCATCAAGTCTTATAAGTTATAAGTGGAATGAGAGCTATGGCTCAGACTTCAGACTATAGATGTGTGAAAGATCTCAAAAAATGGACTGGGCCCCAGGCATTTGCCCTATGGGCAAGGGACACACCACCCGGTGATGGGTGGGGCTGAGACTGGCCTTCTCCTCTCCTGTGAATGATGATAAGGAGGCCCGAAAGAGGCTCTGACCCTCCCCTCAAGGGGGATTATTGAGTATAGTGTGAACAAATAATAATGGGTTAATCTTTTGGGGATGGTACCCAAGCCTTATAACCAGAAGATTACCATAAAACCTGTAAATAAATAAAAACCCCTAAAATTCCAGAATCATTTCCCAAAACCTTGATCATCAGATGAAATAACAAACTGTAATCCCAAATTTCAAGTAATAATCCACTAGAATAGAAACAAATCAACAGAATCACCAATCAAGCAAAGAAAATAGAAGAAAAAATGATGGGGGACAAAAAACCAAAACCTTGGTGATCTTGAGCTTGTTGAAGACATCCTGAAGAACCTTATAGTTCTGAATCATCTCATACTCGCTCTTCGCGTCGAAATTAACCTTGTGCATCGGGACCATCCCAGGATGAACCACGTCCATAAGCTGGCAGTGGACTGCGCCGGATGCTGCCTGAGAATTAGCCGATCCGAGCAGATCGACGGTCAAAAAGATGATCAGTTCCACGAAAATCGACCGAATTATATAAATATTGAAACTTTTCGGGAGAAAATCGAGTTGAGTGATTCGTACCTCCTCGACCTTGGAGAGATTGAGATGGAGACTTGAGTTGATCCAAGCGAGGATCTCGTTCCGGCCGACGAAGTAAGCGCCGTCCATCATACCTATGTTCGTCGCCGCCATTGGAGATATCAGCGTGAGCGAGAGAGAGAGAGAGAGAGATAGAGCAGTAGTTAGGGTCTGGGAAATGGAGGAGTGCCTTTTGGAGAGGAGAGAGAAGAGCGGGATTTAAACAGATCCAGAAACAATTTCAAAATTTTAGTGGTGATTGACGTAAAAGGTCTGGAACAAATAGGAATTTGCAGATTCGTTCTGCAGTTCTTTTGTCTCCAATTTGCATGAAGACTGGAACTGTGAGGACAGTTTTTCGGAATACGAAAGCCCGCAAGTATTGAATTATATAACTAGTCCCACAGAAGAAAGATGAGGAGGGGAAAGGAGGGGATAGGATATGAGAGAGAAAGAAGGAGGAGGGATCTAACGCTACTCTCTTTCGCGTAAATGAAGAACGGTCAAAATTTCTATATTAGTCATAGGAAAAAACATCTCCTCTATCGATTTTGATTAATATTTGATTTTTCAGTGCTGCTCAAATTTGGATTTAGGGATAGATGGGCTTGGGCCGATGGGGTGCACAAAAAATAAGACCCGATTGTTGTTCGTGTTAAAACCTAGCGTTCATCTTTTTCTGCAGGGAAAATTTACAAAAAAAAAAAAAAAAAATCAATGAAACAGAGCAATTCATTCACAAACAAGCAACCATCTCGCTGATTTCTTTCACACACAAATTTTAAAGACATTGCAAAGGTGGAAAAGGAGAAAAACAACAGATATAAGCTACCAAATCATAGAACCATAATTTTTGCTGCATCTGCCTTTTTTACAACTCAAATTCCAGAAATAAAACAGAAATCAAGAGGATAGGAGAAAGACTACATGAGAACTACTAAAAGCAATTACAACCATTGTTCTATACAATCTTCTTTTCTTGTTATTCACTCAGACACAGACCATCACAGAGGAGCAAGTGAAACTAGAGCGACAAGCCCAGCTGCTGATTGTCGAAGAGAGATTATTTGGCACCAGTTGTCAGCACAGGCTAGCCTATAGCTCTACTGTGTGGCCTCATCCCATGAAGTCCAGTCAGCGGCGCTCCCAACTCGCGGCATGCTGTTGATCCTCGAGTACTTGTCAACCCTGAAGGTTGCGCCGCATATCACCCCCTCACTGTCCACCCTCGGCATCGCCTTCATCTTGTTCATCGGGTGCTCGAAGCTCCTCAGACCCCCTTCACTGTGGAACATGCAGCCTATGGCCACATACATAACAAAAGATTGAACAAAGATCAGTTGCACATTGTATATGACTTGCATATGCAATCAAACAAGAACCTAACGAAAATATGCATGCATACATACATACCAGCTGGGAAAGGGGCAAAAGATTTGCCACAGCCTCCCTTTATGACCTCCTTCTCATCAGAAATCACCACCGATCCATCAGCCGCGATTCCCCAAAACAACGGGATTGCTCCGTCAGAACTCTGCATCCATAATTAATCAAAAACGCGATATAATCAATGAATTGTCAGCCACACACAAAAAAAATGGTGGCAATTACCATAATTGTCGCGGTAGACATGAACAGTGGTAGTTATTTAATTGCCTCTAAAGAGAAAAAAATAAATTCTGAATATATCTATTGTGACACCACAAATGCCTCAATACTTCATTTTTTTTTTTTTTTGTGATTCCAGATAGAAAGACACTCGTTGATTGCCTTTAATTGACATTTTTGTTGTAGTGGCACACTCAATCAAAGTCGCACATATGTCTCATACCAGTGCAGCAAAAATGGTGCCAGCCTTGTTGTCGTAGAGGACGAAGGCGAATGTGCCGCTGAGATCCTTGACCACCTGGTCGGCGGGGTAGGGCCCGCGATCACGAAGAGTACGGTAGGCCTCAATTACGAGGAGGGCGTCGTCTGTGGACTTGCAGAGGCCATATTGTCTTATGAGGGAGCTCAGGTTGTCAAGGGTTCCCACAAACATGCAGTATATCTCATCAAAGCTACAGAACAGCCTGCACATAAAAAGTGTTGTATGCATAATATGTTTATATATGCAGCCGGGGATTGATGTAGTAAAAACTACGAAGAGTGAACATTTACACAACTAATTCATTAAAAAATAATAAGAAGAGGAAAATAAAAGAGAGAAGAATGAGTTATGATCAGATATCATAAGTTTTGACTCCAATATTTATTTATGTTTTCCTTTTTGGAAGCCTGAAATTTAACTTTCAAATGGTCTAAATGTAAATGAACTAATATGCTAAGCTACAAAAGCTTGGATTGCATGCTAAGATAAGTTGCAAACTTTTAATATTAGGGGTTGTTTGTTTGGACATAAAAGCCGTAAAAGGCCGTAATTCGTAAATGACTTACAACCTAGTTACAACTACGGCGTTTGTTTGGACGTAATTAGTAAAAGACTTACGCAACTTAACTACCACTCGCTTACAACTCAATTATCACTCACTTACAACCCACTTACAGTTAATTTTGTGGTCATGCAATTTTGTATTATTTTTTATGTTAATATTAATTTTTTTAAAATTTAGCATTTTTTATATTTATTTGCAATATTAAAAATTTTTAAATCATCAAATAGTTAATTTTGTGGTCAACTTTTTCATTTACGACTTACACATTACGACAACCAAACACCGTAAACACAATATACTTTCCTACTTTCAACTTTATATTACCAACCAAACACCGTAAAACTTACATGCATGTAACTCATTTACAACTGTAAAAAAATTTACTAATTGCGACTTACGAATTACGGCCAATTACGACAAACAAACAGACCCTTAGTAAAGTATTATGTACCTTTGTGCACACAAGCCTTTTTTTGAGGGATTTCCAAGGATTGCCTTATGTTCACATGCCTTTTCCTCATTTGTAGTTCAAATCACAACCATTTATTCAAGCTAAAGACAGAGGACAGTAAATAAATAGGTAGGCAGGTAGAAATAACAAAGAAAAATTACATCATATTGCATCAAACCCCCTTACTTTCTCCTTAAAAGAGAAAAAGGACCCAAAGGAGTATTCATAGCATTTTCTATTTAAAACAGAGAAAATGAACTTCATGGTCACTACTAATTGCAACATTAATTTCCAGCTGATTTCTACTCTTGTGCCCAAATAAAACCCCTTAAATTTTACCTGTTTTCCCTAAAGGAAAAAAAAAAAACCTGAACTTACAAAATCCCAAAATACCACCCCCCTCAACTATCTCAAAAATTCCCCCCAAAAAAATAAATCCTTCATTCACTAATTGTTTGCAAGTAAGGGGAATGTCCTTTCAGAGTCTCGTCTTTGCATCATGGAACAGAGACAAGACCAAATACATTTAAAGGATGAGGGTTTTTTTTTTGAAATTTTGCGATAGTTGAGGGAGGTATTTTAGGATTTTAGAAGTTGAGGGTGGTTACGTGCAAAGTTTAAAGGGTATTAAGAAAATAAGCCAAAAATTAAATCAAAACATTTTCAACAGACCTTTCTTCTTCATCTCTCTTTTTTCCCCTCCATCTTTTTCTTTTTCATTTGTGAATATATATAAGGTGAAATTTTGGCCAACTCCTCATCTAACACAAGAGTGGACAACTTTCTTCAGAATGGACACACTCAAAAAAAAAAAAAAAAAAAAAAAAAAAAAAATCTCTCTCCTCAAATTTCTCCATTTGAACAGTTGATTTTCTAATTGCCCATTTGCACACAAGTCCAAATTTTACTCTGCTGAGCATATCAAAGCCAAGTCCTACATATATGTGACACATTTACATCCAACTCTCCTTGCACTTCATATCAACATACCAAACATCATAATCAAACTCAATCAAAACGGTTTTTTTAGCAAGTAAAAAAAAAAAACTTAAACAATAAAAATGAAACAAATATTTTACCTCTGATGAATTGAAACAGTGCTAGCCCTGGCACCATGGCCCACAGAGGCCAGCACAGCTCCACCACTGAAGTTGGCAGAGAAAGAGGTGCCAGTGTGGAGAGAGTGGAACTCTCTCAGTATCTCATCAGGGTTTTTTGGGCTCCTTCTCCCCCCAGAGTCTGGGCTGTTGAGCTCCTGTGGGGGGTGAGCAAAGGTCTTGTGAAATATAGCCAACATTTTTCTCTCAAAAACTAGGTACTCTCAACTTACTACTGCTATCAAATATTTTGAAGCCCACAATTTTTTGGGGACTAGAAAATTGAAGGTGAAATAGGTGTTTGAGAGAGTATAGAGAGAGTCCGAGGGATAAGGATCTCATCTCATCTCACATCTCCTTCCATGGACAAAAAACAATGGACATACTTTTGCTGACAGCTGGGATATGGTCACCCTTAAGTGAGGTTACCACATGTTGTATTCGGGTCGGGTCGTGATGGGTCGTAGAAGATCCGGGATCCATTTCTCCTCGCCCAAATTCAAGCCCACTAGGAAATTCAGAATTCGATTTTTCTTTTGTTGGATTTTGGATTTGGATTTTGAATTATACAAATACGATATTGGTTTATGGAAATGTCGACTTTTGTTTCAATCAAGTAGATGTTGATTAGTGCGTAAAGATCACGATCGATCTGGATTAACTTTTGAACATGGGAATCTTGCAACGCAACTCTCTAAATTAGTATCAGAACAATTTAAACTAAATCATATTTATAAAAATTCATACAGTCCTTGTATACATGCTGATCTTTTTCATATGAAATTTACAAAAATATTTTTCGCCGACATATCTTAACCAAAGAATACATCTATACAATAAAGCATTACAAAGAAGACGAATAGTTTCACGAGATGCAAGAATTACAACTATTTTCCCAAAAAAAAAAAAATCCCTGATATCATTTGCTACATTAGAGTTAATGAAGAACCAAAAGATTTAGGTTATCACTCTAATCCCCAATGTGAAATCAGTTGGGACAATGCTACAAGTCTAGTCTAATTAGCTTGATTTTCAATGCATCAATAATCTAAAGTAAAATTGACTATTTTTTCTTAAGAATTATATTGTTGTTTGGTGAAAACAAAATTTGAATTTCAAATCTCTTGCTCACGAGAATTTAAAAGGTCGTATAGAAATCAAGTGATCATATAGTGGGTTTGGATTCACGAGAATTTAAATATAGATTCAATTCTGAGAGTCAGAGAATCACACCGGGCCCATTAGTCAATCCTCGGTATGATTCTAAAGACCCAAGGTCTGGAACCCGAACCCAAACCTTTTGGATTGGGTTTCGGGTCGGATTAACGAGCCCGTTAGCACCTTGTACTGATGGGCGGTGAATGGAAGTTAAAGCTTAGCCTTGTAAGTTCAAGGGACAAATAATTTAAGAGTAAGACGTTGTGACCTTATCTGGTCTGTCCACACCGTCGAGGCTCGCCCAAAAAAGGAAAAAAAAGGGGGGAAATAAACCAATTTATGCTCACCACACTAATTTGGAAGTTCCTCCACACAACAAAAAAAAAAAAAAAAAAAAAAAAAATCCTTTAAGATTATAAGATCTCGAAACAACAATAAGCAATAATTTGCTGAGGGACAACTTCACTTAACAGCTAGCAATACTGATCGCAATTGCAGGAACCGGATTATGATAGGCATTTGCTTGAAGGAGGTTGAGAAACAGATTGGTGAACAAAACAACACCATTCATTGAAATAGAATTGCCTCCCAATAATTGAGAATATTGAGGTTGCCTGAAATTTGGATCTTCTCCACGGCTGATAAATCGAAAAATGTTTGAGAGATACTATTTTTATTTATGCTATATCTGACTTAAATAGCAACATCCGACATTCAAATATAAGATCCACTTCGTTGAAGTTGATCTATATTATTTAAATTAATTAAAAATAAAAAATCAAGTATTTTGAATACTTTTTACTCATCTATCAAGTGGCGTAAAATGAACCGCCGAAAATAGTGAGTTGGTTAGATTTATGTCTTTAGATATATAAATTTTCGATCCGGCCACAAACTAATTTTTGTTAGGTTTCAAATGTTATACAACGTTAAATAGGCTGTCCGTTTTTTACCTATTTAATATATGGACAAATAGTATTTAAAATATTTAATTTTTGATTTATAGATACTTGAGATAACAAATCTATCTCTGATTTATATTTAGAGCATGCTTTTCAACTACTGAATTCAAACATATATTCGGTGGCCTAAAGGAGTCTGAAAGGGAGGCTGGATTCCAAAGTAGCGTAGTTTTGTTATCGTAAATATATCATCATACATGCAAAAGTTCATAGAGTAAATCAGAAGAAAAAGAAAGCTTTATTTTCAGCGAAAATTGAGTTGTCACAATTAAAATTTGTTGCTTCAAAGAGGCCTTAGTTTTTTATAACTCAATCTGAGCCCGAGCAGAATTTTTAATTACACCCTTTAAAATTATTTGTAAAACCTCTAAATGAATATGTCACATTACTCAATTTAGATTTTTAGTGAATTCTAGTTATATTCGTAAGGTTTGCAATCACCGAATTTATAATGGAGATTACAGACCCCACAACAAGTTATGAATTTTTTTTGTTTAGATAAACTATCTTGCAGAAAAGAAATAGACCTCAGATTTAAAATATTTTGGAGAAAAAATCTCATCTCAATCAAAAAATGTGTTGCTAAAAGCTGAGTTCCCAAATTAACGTGCCCAGACACTCTCTCTCTCTCTCTTAAAGTTAAAGGTTAAATAACAAAAAGCCCATAAGTGACGGGATTGGATCTGGTGGGCTTTTCTTCCTCGAATATCGCGTGGATGGGGGGACAGGCCTGCTTTGTCCTTTCGCCTCGGGCTGCCACGGAACAGTGGGGCCCACAGAACAAGGCCCCTCACCCCCTATTTTCACTGCTGCCTGATGCCTGTTGTCTCCCATCCCTGAGAGCGAGCTCTCGCGTAATCATTAGGACCGGCAGCGGGTCCGGTCAGTTTCGGACTTTCTATCCACTCGTGAACAATCAAGACCGGTTTCTTCTGGTCTTTAATCGCTTCCAGGTAATGATCAGGTAAAAGTTTTGTGAATCAGACCAGGCTACGACCGATATTCTTAAAAAATAAAAATAAAAAGAAATGATTGAATCAGATCAATGTCGGATTCTCTTTGGGGGTTTTGGTTGCAAGGAAGTGGGCGGAAGTAAGGAAATGAGGAAGTATAATTGCTTATTTTCCTATCTATCCAAACACCGAAAAGGAAAATAAAAAAAAACCCCTTTTCCTTTTATCTTTTCTCTTTTACACAACTATTTCCTCACTTCCAAAGTGCTACAGTTAATTTTGTGATCATGTAAATCTCATTTGTAATAAGTTGTAGCACAAAACAGTTAATTTTTTGATCATGTAAATCTCACTTGCATTCTAATTACAATCTATTTTTTATTTTTCTTAATTAATTTTTATTTTAATATTATTTTGCTGTCAACTTTGTGATCAACTTTTTCACTTCCACTCTCACATTATCATCCAAACACCGAAAAGACATAACATTTTCTAAATCACACTTCCTAACAACATTCAAACACCGGAAAACTTACTAACCAATTCCCCAGTTCCAAAGGGAACTATTACCAATTCCTCACTTCCTTACTTCCTCACTTCCACCCAAACAGGCCCTCCATACTCTATTTTCGACTATTCAAAATTAGTTCTGCTCAAAGGCAATATCAAAATACCATGTCATACTTGGATATTTGTGCTGCGTGTCCCCCAAAATCTAAGCCTGTTCTCAATCACACACGCGGTAACATATGCAAAGAATAAGCATCTACAATGGTAACAAAGAAAAAACACGCATCAATGCCAAGTTGTTCTAAAACTTTAACTGCAGAGGACTTGGCTTGTTCAAGTATACATAACTAAACAATAAAAAGAATTATCTGACGCTTGAACATACCGCGCACAAGGCTCCTTGGATCCAGGATGCCCAACAAACAAGCTCATTATGAAATGGTAATTCGATCATAGAATAAGAATTCAGAGTGTGTGAGGCCCAAAAAAGTCATCGAGATGTCAAATTTTCTTTACTGTTACAGAAATCTAATTACGCAGTTTCGAGAAGAGTTTCTGGCTGAACCTTAACACCTAGTAAGGAGCAGCGCAAGCAACCGCTACTAAACGTTTCTCTCGAGAGAGTAGATCTCAGCATCTGGTAGCAAATTACACATACAAGTTCCAGTATGCTCGCTATACACTAGAATACACATCACACTGAGATGGCAGAGCATCCAAGACCGCGTTTCAGCTCACTGTTATGGCCCCATAATCTCCAATAGAAAACCTGTCCTCGGGATAGTGGACAGCGGTAACAATGTTACCCCCAATCTCCTTCCGTGGAGTGCAGCCTTGGCCCTCGCCGATCCTGCGATATCTGCATACTCCAAGAAAACCTAAGGCGTATTGACGCGTGGGAGTTGTCAGTATATAAAACACAAATTAGGATACTTGCGCAAAGAGCTAATTGTTTTAAGGTCTCAAATACGACTGCTTTTAAATGAAGTACTAATAGTAACAAAAAGCCAATTGACGCAAACAAGATGGTAGCAGATTTTGGCAACATTAAAATGGATGTCACCAAACTAGAAGAATATTGGTATATGAGATGTGTTAATTGATCAAAAAGGATGGAGAAAAACTGAGTAGGAAACTAAAACCGAAAAGGAATAAGCTTGTTGTTCACGGAATGTTGTCCTTAATTAGAATTATCAGGAAAAGAACTACAAGGGAAGTTTCTGGTGAGTGTTTTCCAATCAAACTACCAGCATATCACATAAATGCTCAGAAAATAAAGAGAATTTTCTTCAAGTCAATTCAACCAAGGCAACAATTAGGCAGTTAATTGCTGTCCTCTTTTTTTTTTTCAAGGAAACAAGAAGGATCTGAAAGAACATTAAAAGGGGAAATCTTTAATTAGTAGATTTAGTGAGCATAATTGATAGACTAGTTCTAGATATTTAAGTTGAGAAGAAAGTGCACCTTTCCAACTCCAGCAATTGCCTCACCGGATAGAGTGGGGCGAGGTATAACAACACTCAGCAGTGGACCTATCAGAAAATTGCCAAAAAAGGTTCAGTATGAGATTGAAAAATTTCATTGGGGGAAAGTAAAATGAAGGGAATAAAATTTACAATCAATAGAAACAACCACAGTGCTAATAATTTCAACAGATGCTGTCTTAGTTCTTGTAACTTTCTACAATGTAAAAGGCTCGTACAATGTATTGAACCACTAAGAACATAGATTCAGAAAAAACAAGAGTACTTACCAAACTTTCCGCCTTCTTCTCTCATATCTTCCAGTATTTCCTCATATTCTTCATCATTATTAAGCTCATCGACAGACAGCACCTTTCAATAACCATTTCCGGGATAAATATAATGCAACGATATAAGTTAGAAAACCAAAGATTTTTTCGAAGAAAAGAATGATAATGACTGATATAAATTTTTAGAAAAGAAAATTATGGTATATTCATGTAAGGAATAATTAATCTAGTTAAATTCAGAGAATTTGATATTTAACATTCACAGAAGTACTGGTGTGTTGTTGTTAAAACATTGGAGGTACCAACCAAATAAATCGTGCTGCAATAAGTTAGTGAGCTGATGTTAAATAGTTACATGTAAATGTGCACTAACATGTACAGTTTGGCCTATTAATGAGATTATGACAAAGTTGGACTATCAAATCTACCAGTGCACAAGTGCATGATTCATCTACATTTTCAAATCACTCTCTTATTTATGGTACTTAATATTGTCCTAAGACCAAATCAAATGTCAGGATTCTTAATTCTCAAACAACAAATTTGTCCAAAGGTGTAGCAGCAGCGACCAAAGTAAGCACTCACAGGAGTTTTGTCACAATACTCCAGCAATCATATGTCGAAATGTGGCACTTCAAAATATCACGGTTATCACCTCGTTTACCGTATAGAAAAAGCAGATTTTTATTATTTCCAAATATCGCATTTGGATGAGATATAGGTGATGAAATACCGGATTTTATAGGAATCTCACATTTGGCAATGCAGAATCTACATTTATGGACAACCACATGCCTTTAGCTGGCTGACATCAGTTTGATCATATATATGAACTGCTGGCACCATTAATATGATTATTATGTTTAGAATCTTTAGATACAAATCCACTTAGCGCAACAGTGCTCATTAAAATCAGTAAACAGCTCTCAGCTATGGTAAGTATACAACATCAACAACGCCCAGTTGCCAAAAAGTTATATGCTTTGGTAAATTCCAATTTTTCACATGGTAAACACAAATTTGTAATTCTCTGTTACTTGTAGAAGAATGAGATTAGTTGAAAATAAGCGCAAAGTCATGAACTTGAACATTTTGATTAACAATCCTTCCACTAATTCAATTTCAATGCAACAATGATACAATTTCAATGCAACAATGATAGAAGACCCTCACCTATCCAAGGGTTATCTATCCAGCAGGGAGGCCCCATAGAAGCAACTTATTTCTAGAAATTTCAGTGGTCAGTCAAGAGCTGCTTTAAGTTTTCTAAACAACCAAGCAAGTATGCATAGGGAGCTTCAAAAGGCTTAGCATGCCTTCTTAGAATCTAATGTATTGTCAACAACACCTTACTTGCATGCTTGGAGACCTGAGGCAGCACATAATTTCTGTTTCTTTTACAATTTCACATTTGCATGAGAGGACACGGCAAAGAACCATAGAATGCACATAGACTATATCAATTTGTACACAACCATGAGCATATCTTAATTGAAAACTTGAAATATCACACAGCTAGTTGTGAACATTTATGGAGTCACTAAATTGACTGTACAAATTTGCTAAATACATGCAGTATTGAGGTACCGGACAGAAAGTTCAAGATTAACCTAAAATACAAAAAAAAGCAGGCAACAATACCTCAGTCAAACACACAACTTTAGTCAGATATGTCACAGGAGAGGTAGGTCCAGAGCCACTCTAAATGAAGATGAGCAACACCAGCCTGTAAAGCAATTTTCTATACCCAACAATGTAACAATCAGTTGCAAGGATAAGAAGAGAGAAGGAATATTAGCTTGGCTTACAAGTTATTTGGTCCTCAATATTACCTGCAAAGCTATATGTTGTTGTGCCTGCTGTAAAACCATCTCCTGCTCTGGTCTTACTTGTCCCATACTGTCAGAAATACATAAAGTTAGGCATACAAATTGCATGCTATCGAGAAGAATAAATCTACAGAAGTTGAAATTAATCAAAAGCCATTTGTGTGTGTGTTGGGGTTGGGGGGTACCACTAATAAAATACAGTAGCAGGTATGGAATACAAACCTCGCAGTAGCACGGCGTACAGTTAACGTCTTGTCTCCCATCTTCAGCCCATTAAGAGCAGCACAAGCAATGTCAGTCACGGATGGATCCTATATTGCCAGGTAGGTTGGAACATAATAAATAACTAAAGTGACAACAAGAAAAAAAGAAAAGAAAGAAAGCTCATCATCCATTATTTAGATGCATACTACCTGGTAGACGCAAAAGCCATAACCTTTGGAGTTCCCTGTGTCTCTATCTTTAACTAGGTCAAATCCACGCAAAGGTCTGCAACCAATCAACACCACCCAGTCAGGATCATAATGGATAATCAAATGTACTCATACTTGCTAAAATCACGCAATACATTCCCTTTGAAATTTAAGAAATTTCTTAGGCAACTGTTTCAGGATAACAGGAGGATGAACAGGTCCTGATGCTGAAGAAATGAAAATTATCAACATCCACATTTAAATACATACTCCATTCATAGATATGCACTCTGTAGTGCAGCACTGTGACCCTCTCTGATTTCGGCAGGAAATGATTCAATATTTGTTGCTATATGAACTAAAGAGCTTCCTGAATTTTCTCCAGTCAGGAGAAAAGCAGGAGGAATAGTCCGCAAAACAATTCAGAAACTAGGCATACAATTGAATAGCTTGCTAGTCAAAACATACCCAAAGGATTCCAGTAGCTCCCTTATTTGGGCATCTGTGAAATAGTATGGCAGACCACCCACAAAAATGCGGTCAGGTCCCTCAGTTCCACCAATTGCCCTGTCCACAAGGTACAATATCAGAGAGCTAGCAAGTTATCCGAAATATGTGAGTAGTCATTCTGTTATCGCAGAAACCATACAAAAATAAAAAGGAATTTGCCAAGTGCAAAGAGTTTCTATAAAACAAGCGAGACCCAGACCCAAATTTTAAAACCTCATTAAGTGTTAGTTCAATAGACTCTTGCTCACTTACCCCGGTGTGAGACCAACAGCAGATAGGTTTAGATAAGGACTTGGTTGGCTAGGTCCAAGTGTTGCTGCCAATGAAGGATTATAGTCAGTAGGCCTTCTAACTCTCACTGAAACTCCCTGTCAAAATAACACAAAACAATCTGTAAAATGTGTTAGCGCAAAAATTAATAAATATACAAGAACAATGGTGAGCAAGGACAGAACTACCAGCCAAGCAACCTCATGTTACAAGACAGTTTTGACAGCATCTTTTGGGTTAGGATAGGTCAGAAAGAAGAAAGGGGACTAGCCGACCACTAAAGTATGATGTTTCTACCCAAAATGTCACCCCAAAGTGGTAAAATATGCAAAATAATTGATGATGCCAAGAAGGTAGCCTTCACACCATTAAGATACCTCAAATATGATCCCATCTAAGGTCATCGCATTACTTGCTTCTTCTACTGATCTCATCTCCACGAAAGCAAACTTCTTTTCATGATTTATGTATACATTAACAACAGCATCACCTGGAAAAAAAGATAATTTAAATATAAGTGTTTATTTGTTATAAAACCTCCCAGCAAGGGAAAAATAAGAAAACCGGTTTTTTTTTTTTTTTTTTTTTTTTTTTGGGGGGGGGGGGGGGGGGGGGGGGGGGGGGGGGGGGGGGGGGGGGGGGGGGGGGGGGGTTGACAGAAAATGAGTAAAGAATAACTAGAGGGGGGAAAAAAAAGCTTTTGTTAAGTTTAAGTCCAATATCAGCAGCTATAACAGCAAATCACAAAAAATTATAGAAATAAACACTTATGACATTGCACATCTTCCAGGTAATGGACATGTGAATTTTCCTGCTCACATAATATCCTCAAAACAAACTTCAAAAGGTTATACTTGGCATGGAAGATTAAAGAATACTAGCCGCGGGGTTAAATCTGGATCTAAGATCTCTTGCAAAAGAGCACCCGAAAGTATTGAAAATTAAAACAGTAATTGGGGAAAAAAGACATAAGAATCACAATGACACAGAAGAATATGTCATAATCTATTACCAGAATAAAGAGTAATGTCAAAAATATACTGAAAATCAAATAATAATAACTACAAAAATATATGTTTAGTTTTGTGATTGGAGTTTGTGTCAAGTTGTTAACATTCAGCCGCACCAATATGCTAAGGGAAGACAGTGATAGTAAATCATCAATTTGATGTCAGTTCTTGCAGACCCAAGTAATTTTGTCTGTTTGTCCTTTTGGCTTTGTATGCGCTTCAGATTAATTTAATTCCCTATAGAAAATCTACCCATCTTTCCCCTTCTTCTGGACTTCTTGGTTAGCAAAATTTTGCAGTTTGATCCTTGATTGCAAAAGCTTATATGAAATGACCAATAAGGTAGAATTTCCTATGTGCCACAGGAATTCTATGGTTTACGGCATGTTGCACCAATTTTGTGCCAAGTTGACGGTTTCTCTTAATTTTCCAAATCTGTCTCTTGTGCTCCACAACTGACCCCCTTTTGGTAGCAAAAATACTTGGAGGATGATGACTATCGTCTACTTTTTTTTTTCTTTTGGTGTGTGGGTGTGTGTGGTCTAATTTATTTACTTACCTTATGAGTGGTTTTAAAATCCATATGCATCAAAAAAAAAAAAGTATGAGTAATTGAGGTACCACCCAGCTATACTTGTTTCCTTTCTCAGTAATGATGCAAGAAGATAAGCTGTGATGGTGTGACCCGTCCAATTTCACAGATCTAGTCATCCATCAATATAACTCTTGCAATTAGGTCATTTATAGGCTAGTCACTAAAATTAAATTAGGTTTTTTTTTAAAACCACTTGCAATCTAAAACATTCAATATCATCTATTTGTTGTCTTCGATCTTCACGTATGTTCTTTTTTATACAAACTTTAAATTGCATGAGGTCAATCTTTTCACTAGGGAATACAATGATGCTATGGGTACATATCCAGTTGTAGCCAACACGATAGAGATGTCTCTGCAACTAGAGCAAGCAGATAGAGATGTGAAGCTATGGGAGATAAGATACAAGACTACAATATAAAGGAATGAGTAAATATTTACAAAACACACCTGGACCTGCTGCATTTCCTCCTATAGCAGTCATGACGTGGCTAAAAAATGTAGCAATTGTCTGTTCAAAGGCCCAAAGCAATATAAAATCAATACTTGCAAACTGACAGGTAAAAGAAAGACCAATGTGGAACTATGACCATAATAATAAAATTAGATAAAAGTAGTCTGCAATAAAATATATTTATTTTAAAATTTGAAACTGTAATACTTCCAGAGTGACAGGAAAAATCAAAATATCAAGGAGTGAACATATTCACAGATACATTACAATTATTTAAAGGGAAAAAAAATTCCACAGCCATATGCACTGTGAAATTTTGAGTGGCAACTTTTGGACTGTAGTTGTTGCTGATTACATGAAACAACTGCTTTGGGCATGAAAATTATCGCAACAGTTTAAGCACAGGATGGATATTCTTATTTTGATTTTATAAAGACACGCATGCATTGTAACACCCCGATTTTTTTAAATCCTGATTTTTATATTCTAACACTTGATTAATGAAATCGGACAAAATTATCTAAGGCGATGATCGGACTATTTTGTGTAAAATAGATTTTTGAAATTTTGTGGGAGAAATTTTAAGTGAAATGAAATTGGATAATTGCAAATATTGGTGTATGAGTATATTATGTAAATACAATCAAATGCATAAGTAATACCATAGTATTATATTCCAGTGGTTTAGTGGGAGAGGTAGGTGTGCATGAAGATGAGTGATCAATGGCTAAGATTTAGGTTGAGAATTGTGTTGTGAGGTGGCAAGTGATGGGAAAGAGAGAGATTGTAAAAGTGTTATATTTGTTTATATAAGGTTGTTTGTGCAAAAGAGGAATACTTATTATCCCACCTCTCTTCTTCATTTCTCAGGGAAGAACCGAATCCCCATCTCCTCTCATGAAACCTCTCTTAAAATCCCCCAAATTTACCAAGAAATCCCCACAATTCCTAACAATTTTTCCTCAAGACCTCCCTCTCTCTTCTTCTCAATTTCTTCCCTCCCTCTTCCTCCCTCTCTCCCTTTGGTCGGTGCACGCGCGGAGGCCGCAGGCGACGCGCGCGAAGGCCACCGCCGACGGCCTGAAGGGGGGGGCGGTAGCCCGTACTCTACTCCCACACACACTCTCTCCCTCTCTTGGTAAGTTCTTAAAACCCTAAAAAGAACATAGCTTTATCTCTCTTGATTTTCTCTTCCTAATTCATTCTTCTCTTTTCTATGATGATGACCGGCCATGGCACAGGCGGAGGTGCGGCGACCTCGAAGAGGGAAAAATCTATGGTGAGGAGCCTCTTTGATCTAATTCTTTTCATATCTCCTTGCAAAAATTTCATGAATAAATAATTTATTGTGAATGGACAATTAAATAAGAGAATTTCTAGTTACGATTTAAATTTAAATTATTGAAGAGATTAAAGGATTTTGAGAATAACCAAAGTTTGAGCACTCTTGATATGGATGTGTAAATCTGTCCAGTTTTTGTAATCTGTAAATTCAGATTATTAGTCGTCACAGACCCAGTCGGGTCTGGCTGAGCCCGACCAGGCCAGGCTGGGCCTGGCCTGGCTCGACCAGGCCAGGTTGGGTCTGGTCTGGCCCGACCTGGCCAGGCTGGGCCTGGTCTGGCCTGACCAGACTCGGGTTTGTATTAAGAGCAATAGGTATCATGTAATATGTTGTTGGAAAGATAATCGAGTCTACTTTCTAACGTCTTTTACCGTGTCCCAATTGGAGATATGTGCTAAGAATTATTGAAATATGGTAGACTAGTCGAAATTGATCAGTAGCAGATTTTTCTATATAGTTGAGTAGTTCTGCCCAATTAGAGTGGTTTATGAGAACTGAATAGGTCATGTAATATATCATTAAAAAATAAATAAGTCTATTTTCTAATGGTTCTGGTCGTATCTCATTTGGTGGTTTGTGGTACGAATTGTTACCTATATACCTCAGCTAGTTCAAGATTATTTAGTGTAATATTTTCACAGCTGAACCTCTTCAAGCCAGTATGATAGATTTCCTTAGATAAGCATAATCATGTGATGAACCAATACGAAAAATAAGAGTCTACTTTCTGGCGGTTCTTATCGTGTCACAATCAGACATGTATGATAAGGGTTATTGTCAATTACTACTGAGTGATCGAGTTAAGTCTTAAGAATCCTGCAGGAATTCGATCAGTGTAATCGGTGTACTTCAAGCACATGTAAATGATAACAAAAAAATTATATACTTCGTGATCCAAGAATTTATGTGATCAAATATTTAATTAGTGAGTAACGTAAACCCGACTTCTAGTCTATGTGAAATGAGCATGAAAACTTAATCGAATGATGGTACATGAGAATATACCGGCTTGTGAAATATTCCTAACGTATAACTTGACAATATTCATGTGTGAACTTAACTCGGCACATGGTGTGGACTCGAAATACAAGAGCAAATATTTTATATGCGATGGATTATTGCCAAATTATCATGTATACGAGCTCACATATTAGACTATCATGTACGGAGTATACTAAATTGATTGCGTAAATTGAATTCACCAATTTAATAAATACAAGAGTGATCAAAATTTGTCATGGATATGATCATAAAGTTAGTGAATCATATCTAATTGTTGTAAAAAATTTTATATAAATTGGATGGCTCATTGAATGTTGCATTATCTATTACAGAATATAAAGAAATGATAAGAAAACTTGAGAATTAATCCTTTCAAAGCTTATAGGTTAGTAGAGAATTTGATGATGACATGATGTATTACATGGATGGTGAGTGATTCAACTTCGACCACACTAGAATAAAAGAGACATAAGATCTTGGTTAAGTCATATTCTGAGATAAATTAAGTTTTATCAATGAGTGTTAATAATCGGAAGAAAAATCAATAATATAACCTTGAAGGTGAAAACTGTCAAAATCTGTAAAATTCTGTAACCTGAAGAGTTCAGATCAGTTCGTCTGGGTTTTCGTTATGGAATCATATCATGTAATATATCGTTGAAAAGACAATCGAGTCTATTTTTCAATGATTCTTATCGTGTCTCAATTGGATTCTTGTGTAAAGAGTTATCATTAAATTTTGACGTACTGGTCAAATTCACGAGTGTAGAATTACAAATCCTATATTAAGTTGAGTATGAGACTTAATTCTACCATAACTAAATTCTACTATTATAATGTGTATGATGACTAATAATCATGTATGTAAATTTATTAGTTATAATCCTCTCGTGGACAAGGAGGTGCTAAGAGTATATGCATAGAAGTTAGAAATTTCATCCAATCTAGAAATTAAGTGATGTTGACCAACTCATGTTTATATATGTGTGTGTATGTATATATCAAGGTGATGGATTCACTATCTTTAGCTAACCTAAGCAAGATCAATTATAAACTCTAAATTTGAACCATATAGCTGTAAGGTTATAGGACGATGGACGAGTTGATGTCCGAGTACGAATAGTAAGTAGAAATGAACATGATTGGGTTACATTACGATTAATTGACCAATAATATAACTGATATATGTCGATTGTGATTATTATCTAATTGCTTGGTATGTGTATAATACTTGTATATATACAATTGTGATATATTGAAGAACCATATATAATTTATAACTTATTGATGATCGTTTATTGACTGGCATGCTTGATGACTAGTGGAGTATGTACTCTCGATTTCAAGTAACAATTTCTAATGAAATAAATGATGTGTGTAAAGTGTGGATCTAGTGGACTATCATAAATTTCAAAACATACTAAGACTCTGGTCATGGATGAGAAGTGTAGTCAATTCCATCAACCAAATATCGAATGCATGAAATAAGAAGCATAACTACTTACAAGAACTAATCATATGACCCAAGGACGAGTATTTAGAATGCAATTAATTGTTTGATGCGTCGTCGAGTGATTGATATAAATGTAAGTAGTATGTATGTTTAAATGCATGCATACACTAGAAATTTACACAAACTTGATCGTGCGTGACATATCAATCATATGATTGGTGATTAGAAAAAGTATATTGCAATGTAACCGATACTTGATGGTTGATGTGTATGTGATGTTTTTTTTTATGCATATATGAAGGAAGGGACCGGCGGAAGCCGGTGGGTGCGAAGACGAGATATGACATTGTGTCTTGTGATATGAAGGAAGTGGCCGGCGAAAGCCGGTGGGTGCGAAGACGGGGTATGACATTGTGTGTTGTGATACGAAGGAAGGGGCCAACGGGAGCAAGTGGGTACGAAGACGGGGATTGAGATAGTCTGTATGATATAGTGTAAAGAGTTGTTCATTCAAAATGAATAATGTTATATGCTTGTCCTTGATGTAGGATTGTGAAACTTTACTTCATTATAAGAGATAATGAAATATTATATGATGTGTGAATGTGTACGAGTTAATCCATGCAGTACTTAAAGTGTGATACGATATACAATATATTATATATAAGTATGTTTTGTGATATATGTATTATCTGAATTAACTTATTATGATTAGTGTACCACCGTGTATAGTGTATGAAATACGTATATATGAAATGAATTCGATAATAAGCTAAGTCACTAAAAGAAAATATTAGATATAACTCATAAACCCAGTAAAATACAGTGCAGAGATTTATGTTATAGAGTCATCGATCGAAGGAGTCAAGCGTTTCTGCAGACTATAGAGATAGTTGGGTTGATTGTTTACCGTGATATAATTTTTTCTCTTCTTTATCCGTACTCGCCTTTATTATTTGAAGAAAAATGCTTCCTTTTATTTTAACATGTATATCATTCCCTTGATCTCTTTTTTACTCTCCTTACTGAGCTATTGAGCTTACCCCCCATAGATTATTGTGTTTTCAGATCACAGTGAGGCGAAGGCCTGATTTAAGGCTTCAAGCGCTTCGTTGAAAATTTTTATCATATAGAAAAAGTATTGAAGTTGTAATTATGTGTATTTGTAAAGCCATGTTGTATGTTTACGACTCTACGGTTTTAATTGATGTTTATAGCATGAGTTAGATGGCGATGATCTTGATGAGTTGGATTTATAAATAATTTGGTATTATGTCGTGGAAGCCGAGAGGTGTATTCTCGAGCTCATTATATATGATTGTTGGGATGTTATATATGGATAAATAGGCGATGTCAAGCCGAAATATTATTATATTCTGTGGTGATTGATGAGTTTGGTTTATGTATTTGGATTGAGAATAAGTAGGCTGATATTGGCTAAATTAATTATGGGTTAGTATTGTATATCAGGCCAAATCAGTATTTACAGACGAAATGCTGCCAAAATTTTCAAGAATTTGGAGATGATTATGATAATCTGTTGTTTTAAAAGAATGTTTATGTAAATTGAGAATATTAGACATTGGGACCGTTACATGCATTATTTCAGAAAGCAGTAGTCAAAAAGGCATGTGCAAAACGTGTCAAGAAAGGGAGATCTGCAACAACTAATATGAATTATTAGAAAGAAAAAAAGATAGTAATTTCTTCATTAAGCAAATTCTGCACGGTCAAATCTTTTCACAAATTATCTTATTAACATTAGATAGTCAAACAGCACAGTGATTAGACAGATCCTTTCGGGTACTTCAAGGCCTAGCAGAACTATACAGTTCTCTGATTTGAACTCCAACCCAATCCTTACCCGAGCATTCGACAAATTGAATCAAGGACAAGACCCAGGATAAATTTCACACATCAAAGACAGTACCTACCCCACCAAAGATCTAAATAAAAACTTTCTAATACTCTTTAATGGAATGGGGGGGATGTATACTTGTTTACCTAAAAAAGAAAGGGGGAAAAACACCAAACTTCCAAACCTTTTAATAATACCCGCCCTTAAAACAGCTATAGGTAAGCATCCTGTCAAAGGCATGAGCATGGAGCAAAATTGAGCATTATCCTAAAACGTACAGATATCAACACATTAAAAGTACTCAAAATTAACCATAGCTTCTCACATGCAAAGGCATAAGAATCACTCTTGTCCACACACACACACACACACAGAGTGACTCAAAACGAAAAAGAGAGAAGGAAACTGAACTGAGGAATTACCAAACTTGTAATATTGCTTCTGAAATCTAGTCCAAGAATTACAGTTTCACAGGACTAGTCAAGTTGTAACTTCAGGGTGAGGCATCTAAGGCAAGTCTAGCATTATAATATCAATCAAAATGTTTAGAATCGCATTAAATATAATGAGATGTTAATAACTGTCCTTAATTCATTAATGACAACGATGCAGTTCATAATGTTGTTTATTGTTGATTTAATTATTCTAAGATTTAGAATTTTATGTTTTAAAATAAAAAGGTATCATTAAACTAATACGCAAAAGTACTAAAATTTAGTAAACATATAAAGGAATCTAACCTTTTAAATGATTGTGATTATACTAATCAAATTTCAATTACTACATTAAATATCATAAAATATTAATAACTTACTGAATTTAAGTACCAATAACCAATGTCTACATTAATTTGTTATTGCATTAAAAAGATAAAAATTCCAACATCCAAAGAACAATAGATGGAATAGTGCTAGAAGAATCTCGTACAAACATTATAATAAATAACAAAAGTAGGTTTCAGCAAATGAAAAATGACAGTCTTTCATCATGATACACCATACAATATTGTAAATATCCTTACCATATCACAAATATGACTAAATCAACAGAAAATATCAACTATATAGGGCCTCAACAATATTAGGATTTTAAGTTTGGGTTGGGATTATGACTAGAAGTAGGGTTTGGGTTAGAGAGATGAAAGAACGGATGATAAGAAGGGAACAAGGAGTCGAGTTGTTGATGGAATGGTGATGGCACTGGAAAAGAAAGAGCAAGAAGAAGAGTTAATTTAGGCCAAAAGGGAGACGGCAAGTGGTGCACTCCGAGAAGGATTTCAATTTGGCTTGAGGACGTTAACGAATTGGCCGGTAAGAAGAGTCCAGTTGCATTGTTGGGAGATCTCAAGCAACATTACTAATGATGGCATATGCAAAGAAGAGAAATCTCAATTGGTTTTAAAATTCAAGTGAAAGGGCAATTATTTTTGATTTTCTATAGGGATTTTTTTAACAGGTCCTTGAATATTTAGATTTAGGAGTCTGAATTCAACCACTCGACTGACGGATAAGTAGGGTGCATCAAAAATCCCTGAGCTGTATTCCACCTGATGAGCATCCAATTCCAAATACCCAAGACAGGCAGTTCCAAATCTGCTCCAATATCTCCTAAAGAAAATAATAACCTAACTAAAAAAAATCTCATTAACAAAAGACTGTTCGGTTCCCTAAGAATTACAACATGAAATCCATCTGAAACTTTATAGAAATAATATAAGCCAACATAAGAAACAGAACAAAATAACTCCACCTCCCTAAAAACATCAAGAGCAAAAATATATAAAAATGCTATTATTCTTAACTCATGATATCGTAATTACATAAGAAAATCAAAACATCATTTAGATCATACAATGTTTAATCTATTGGAAAGCTGAAACATAACTTTATTTAGGCATATACAGATATACTTGTTTTGATAAGAGGAAAATAAGCAAGATATAAGCCAGATAAGAACAACAAAGTAGTAAAAGCAAAGAACACATAATTCACAGCATGAAAAAGAAACAATGCATCAATAATGGAACTGACATTGCAAGAAGCAACACTCCTTAAATGTCTTATATGGCTACAAAAGGTAGGTGACTCATTAACTCTTTGGAAGTTTATCAAAAAATGCACCTACGCAGTCCCTAATAGCCCCTGATACAAGTCAAACTGGAGCTCTACAAACAGAGACACCTTTTTATGCCATCATTCTAATTGTAATAACTAGCAAATGCTTATGACATCCTCCAGAGTCAATTTTATGTTTTCATCACTCATATAGAGGAAGTTTCATCTGAGATAAAGGAAGAGCAGAAGAAACTTTAGCTAGAACCGTCTAGTCACAACACACCTGTTCATTTGCCATGGGAGGAAGGCCTCCAACATATACCCGGCGTGCATGCCTTGTTGCCTGATGTATATTTTAGGGGAGAAAAACTTTTATTTTATTCATGCATGTCAATGAATAAAGAACATATGCTAATATATACCAAAACACACCTGCTGCGTCATTGCTTGTGCGGGCATCATTGGAAGGCTTCCAAACTAAACAAAGGATAAAAGGCAGTTCCATTAGTTTACACTGTATATGAACACCCAGAAAATCATAGATAGCTAAAAGGAACCTATGTAGACAAAAGTTTCTCACAATACCTGTTGCGCCGCAAGAGGAACCATGCTAGAAAAAAGACCGGTGACAGGTTGAGGAATGTCAGGCAGATGACCTGAATAAGCAATGGACGAGTAAAGATGGAACTAAGCAACAAGCAAAAGTTGTTGCTACCAGGCAACCATGCAAACAAGTGAATTCCATGTTTCAGGAGATTTATGCAATTTAATTGATAATAATTTGCATAAATGGCAGCAGAATGAAATTAAGAAATAAATCCATCAGTGCAGGTGCTGAAGAAAATTTTGTAGGTCTACCAAAAGGCAATGCTTTCCAGTTGATCACGAACAAGATCCAGCAAATCAGTGCAGTGATTCCATGTTATCTACAGAGGACACGCCATTGGTAGCACAGTGGGACATGTTGCCCAAGATTGTCTTCTTTACCAAGCGAAAACACAATCACAAACAAACAACCACACACAACAGCCAACAACACAACAACAGTCCTTAGTTCCAGCATGTAGCCACTAAGTAAATATAATACTTGACATAGAAACAGAAAGTAGAAAGATTTGGAGCTACTAATAGAGCAGAAGTGGTGATGGAAACAAAAGGCTGGCAAACTTGCATTACTCTTGTAGCTGTATAACAAACTAAGGGAGCTGCAAAGAATGTATTCTAACCTGCAACAGAAGCACCAGGCAACGCAGGGGCACCAGGAGCCATGTCAAACCCACTCGTTCGTTTACTACAAAAGAGAGAAGGAAATTGTAAACCCACAAAGTAGTTACCAACATCATCGAGGCATAATGATAGGACTTTAAGAGGGGAAGCATCAAACCAGAGTTCCAACTCCGTTGTTACTCTAGAGCATAAAATAATGCATATAAATCAGTCATAATTTACCATTACCATATGCAGTGTCGCGATCAATAACATAATTAACTCATTCGATTTTATTGATTTTTATTTTTTTTTTCCTTTATGCAATAAAGGATAGAACTCATTTTCATCTGCAACTTTTTACTGTGGTCCAGTGATATCTGGTTCGCATCCATACATTGGATTCAAACTCAATTCACCAAATTAAGAAAAATCAAATTTTGAATCAAGGACTGCTAAGAGGGGGGAATATTTAGAATTTTTGGGTATTTTGCTTATTGGGTATTGAGTATTTAGTTATCTTATAAACCCATACCCGCATCTTATTTGTTTATCATCTATGTAAAGAGAGGCGACCCCTACTCTAGGGTTTAGCCGTATATTCTCTAAGCAATGGCAAGGACTTTAATACAAATAAATCACAATATGAACTCCTTTTGAACCTTGCAGCATGCAAAATAAGTACTCCACAGAAAAAAAAATTAAAAAATAAAAATTTCATTTCATTTATGTAATCTCAGCTATGGGCAATGCTAGAGTATCAGTGCAATTGTCATCTACAACTTAAAAGGAGGCCCTCCATGTAATCTCACTGCAGATAGGTTCTTATCGGAGCACCTCCTCCCCATTTGCACGTGTAAAAGACCAGATTCTCCTTAGTAGTAGACTGACTCTAGCCCATGTTGCAGGTTTCAAAATAATAACAACCAGTCCTTTGCTCATCCATGCACCACGCTCCAAACCTTGCACCAATTGTCATTGCTTATCAATAGCACTCCAATAACATCAAAATAATCAAAATCAATGATATATGCCGTTGGTGGCTCATAATGCATCGTGTTCATCATCTATACCTTTCCCCGGTCAAAATTCGGTTAGGTCAAAAGTATGGAGGACCAGGGTGACAACTTTATATCAGCCCTATCAGTGGATAATGATTCTTAGCCATGGAAACTAGGAACCAGAGAGGGGCTTTCCATAAAACCAAATGGCCAACAGGAGCTGACAGGACAACCTACCTTAATTGCTATGCAATTTCAGCTCGTAACCAAGGAGCATCCATCCAAAATTTGTCAAGACGAGTGATGCAGGAGCACGAGGAGATCAAGATACCTTTTCAAATTCTCTAAACTACATGCATAGCAGTGAATGATTTAGTCATAACTTTCTCTAGAGAAGTTCAAATGACTCCTCGTTTGATGTGCTATATAGATTTTCAAGTCTATTTTCATTTAAAACTAGTCTTATATTAATTAAAGCCCTCTCCAAAAAGTTATCATTGGAATATCACAGGGTGTTCAGATTGGACTGCATGTAATCTTTTGATATTTTCTAAGACATTTAAATGTGACTTTTAATATTTCTATGTCATTTATAAGTCTTCTAAATTTTAAATACTCATGCTTGAAGGGGTGTTTCAAGCCTATATATATCTTGAGAAATCTAATTAAATGGACAGAGAGAGTTAAATGAAATTTGATTTAGAAAAAGTCCTTCGATTTTTCTTTGCCATTGTCTCGGTATTCTATTGAATCAACGAGTATTGATGTTTATTTTCCTACAATTCGTGAGTGAATCGATAGGTTTATAAAAGTCTTAATTTCCCGAAATTTGTGAGAAAATTAACAGATTTTAAGAGTTATCTTTTTGCTCTCTTTTTCTGTGCTTCCGCCTGCATCAGTTTAGTATCAGAGCCAGCGAATGGCACGACATATGCTCTCTTCGGAGCTTCAGTAGCCATTCACACCAGAGGATTATTTTCCACAAGCGATAGTTAATTGGAGTCGGCCACCTATATTTGATGAAGAGTCTTTGAAGCATCATCACTAGCCATCAAGAAGACACTTGTGAATGTTTTCTTTATCATTGATTGACTTCATTGGTGTTAATCATTTCTTGGAGAAGCATGTCAATGCTCGAGGTGCGCTTTTGAAAATTTTAGGTTAATGAGCTTTCAAAAGGTTATTACTTTTCAACACCATATGAAAAGATGAAGCTGACAATTATTCTTCATTACAACATTCGAGGCCGAATTTTTTCCAACAATGGATGCAAGAGCACAAGGAGATCAAGATATCTTTTCAAATTCTCCAGACTACATGTCATACAGTGAATAATTTGGTCATAACTTTCTCTAGAGAAGTTCAAATGACTTCTTTTTTGATGTGCTAGATAGATTTTCGAGTCTATTTTCCTTTAAAATTAGTCTTATCTTAATTAAAACGCTCTACAGAAAGTTATCGTCGGAATATCACAGGGTGTTCAGACTGGGCTGCATGTAATCTTTTAATATTTTTTAGGACATTTAAATGTGACTTTTAATATTTCTATGACATTTATGAGTATTCTAGATTTCTATATACTCATACTTGAAGGGGTGTTTCAAGCCTATATATATCTTGCGAAATCTAATAAAAGGGACAGGGAGAGTTGAATGAAATTTAATTTAGAAGGAGCCCTTCGATTTTCTTTGCAATTGTCTTAGTATTCTGTTGAATCAAGGAGTAATTGATGTCTATTTTCCTACAATTCGTGAGCGAATCAATAGGTTTATAGAAGTCTTAATTTCCCAAAATTTATGAGAAAATCAACGGGTTTAAATAGTTATCTTTTCCTCTTTTTTCTAAGCTTCCACTTGTCAGTTTGGGAAAAAAAGAAAATGGAGAAAAATAACTCTCGAACCTGTTGATTTTCTCACAAATTCCGAAAAATTAAGACTTTTATGAACCTATAGATTCGCTCACGAATTGCAGGAAAATAGACATAAATTCTCATTGATTCAACAGAATACCGGGACAATTACCAAAGAAAATCGAATGACTCCTAAATCAAATTTCATTCACCTCTTCCTGTCCATTTTCATTAGATTCTCAAGATATATATAGGCTTGAAACACCCTTTCAAGCATGAGTATTCAGAAATCTAGAAGACTCGTAAATGATATAGACATATTAAAAGTCACATTTAAATTTCTATAAAATATCAAAAAAGTACATACAGTCCAGTCTGAACAGCCTGTGATATTCCGATATAACTTTCTGTAGAGGGCTTTAATTAATATAAGACTAGTTTTAAATGAAAGACTCAAAATATATCTAACACATCAAACGAGAAGTCATTTGAACTTCTCTAGAGAGAGTTATGACCAAATCATTCACCGCTATGCATGTAGTCCAGAGAATTTGAAAGTTATCTTGATCTCCTCGTGCTCCTGCATCAACTAGCAAAGAGCATAGAAGAAACTGTAAGACAATAAATTTTCACTTTTCACCACATTGAACCAACGGCTCAAAATGAAGATCTACCCAAAACAACATAGATTTCATAGTACTTAACAAAATTTAATGATACTAGGCAAATTTAGAGACAAATAAAAGATCAGTAACATAGAGGCACAAAAGTTCAATTAAGTTGAGATGAAGAAGTAGAAACCAACATTTCAAGTACTTTAACATTATAACACCCAAATTTCTAAACAGAAAATAAATAGAAAATTGGCAATAAATAAAATATTAGAACAACTACCTTTTAGAAGGTGAATGGAGCGTGATCTAGATCTATTTCTAGATCTATCCTTCGAGTGTGATCTATGTCTATGTCTTCTATCCCTACCACGATCATTATCTCGGTACCTGAAGAAGATGAGAATAAAAATATACAATAAACATAAATATGGGAGAAGAAGGTCTGAGTTATTTACATTTCCTCTATATAGCTATGCAGGTAAAATTTCTCATGAAATTTCAGAGTCCCCTTTTTATGAGATAATAAGTATAAAGGCAAGCAGAGGAAATGAATCGCATGTTCAAAATGCCCAAAAGAACATCAAGGTACCAAAAGTGATCGTTATTGCTCACCCCAATAAAATCAAATTAAGCTCCCTAACAATAGATCAAAGAGAAGTATACAAATTTTAAGGTGAAAAAACTTAACATCGGATGTCTGTATGCATACAAATTGAAACATCGTACATGCCATATACAGGAAGCTCAAACAGAAAGATGAGGCAGTGGCTGAAGAATTTAAATGTGTGACATTAAAGGCTAATCTGATCGCATGTGAGAATAACAGGAAGCTTGGAAACTTTGCTTTGGAGCAGTGCTAACAGTACGTGCTATATAACATTTACCATTCTCTAGTTGTAATAAATTTTACCAGCCATTATCACGATTGAAATGACGATCACTATCTTCATGTCTGTCCCTTCCTCTCTCATCCCTCATGCTTCTATCTCTGTGATTGTCTCGATGATGACGCCCGCGACCTCTTTCCCTATCTCTATCCCTCATCCTTGACATTTCTTTGCTCAGACCCACGGGAACTATGCTGAAAGAATTAAGAAAGAAAAAGAATTTCAGCTAGATACTCTAATAATTGTGATGGCAACAGCGCGTAAATATTTTTAACAGAGTACTCAAATTAATATGTAATTCCAAAATCGGATATAAATTATGTCTTCTTATTTTCCTTCTAATTCCTAGACAGGATATGAAGCATCGATTGCTTTATAATGTATA